>CM052715.1:2818180-2837520 GCA_028551405.1 Uromys caudimaculatus
CCCCCCCCCCCCCCCCCCCCCCCCCCCCCCCCCCCCCCCCCCCCCCCCCCCCCCCCCCCCGCAGCTGTGGAGCGGCGCTGTCCACCAGTGTCATCCGTTACCCAGCCTCAGAATGTCCTTGAGTTCTCCTGCTCTTCTCATAAGGAGCAGAGAGAATTTCTTCGAGAATCCGCGTGCCACCAAGTGTTGTCGCTGTTCCTGGGTAAAGCTCAGGACTCCTTATGTCAGAGTGTCTACAGAGCTGACGAGCACTTGGTGACTGAAGAACTAGTTACTGTTTGCACTGGACAGTAATGTCCTCATGCAGAACTGTCCTAGTATCTGAGGGACCTCTCCACTCTCAGTCTCCTGGAGGCTGCAGTATCTTCCTGGTGACCCTGAGGGACTTCTCCGCTCTCGGTCCCGGGAGGCTGCAGTGTCTTCCTGGTGACCCTGACTCGCATGTAACACGGAAAGTTTAAATCACATCGTAAAAAACAAGATTCTAGACCGGAAATAAACTAAGAGACCTCACTGCTCAGAAGTCTGGGGTGGTCCCCAGAAGCCATGTTGGAGGCTGCAACTCCAGCATTTGCAAATTGCTGCCTTCCTCTGGATTCTGCCCACACTTGCACAGCAGGCACATATCACACATACACACACATATATACATACACTAAGAAACTAGAGTCAGAGCCAGGCATGGTGGTTGGCCTGTGACTCACTGTATAGGCCAAGCTGGCCTCGAACTCACAGAGATCTGCCTGTCTGTGTCTCCCAAAAGCTGGGATTCAAGGTTTTCACCGCCATATTCAGCTTATTACAGTACTGTAAACGCTGTTTTGTAAGCCAGTAGGGCTTATCCATAAAAGCTACTCATTGCTCAGCCCTGAGAGTTCACTCCCTGGTGTTTCTTGTATTAAGGGAACAATTCATAAAGCCATTTTTAATGCAAGGCTACCTAATGTGGATTTTTTTCAAAGCCATAAAAGTACTAACAAATTAAAAATCAAAAATACCTTTCCCTTTTTGGTGAAAATGACGAAGACACAAGTCATTTCTGTCAGCACAGCTTGGTAACACCAGCCATCATCAAAGTCCAGACCAAGACAGGAGCGAGCCCTGCCTTACTGGCTGTCCATAATTTAACTGATGCTCATAGCCTGTGAACAGAGTCTTCTCAAAGAGAGTCATTGTCCTGTGAACTTGGTTGTCTCTGTGGAAGAGCCAAAGGAGGACAGCCGGAGGTTTTGAGAACTTGAGTTTGAAGAACTAGCTTGCAGGTAGGATCCCCTGGCTGCTGTATTCAAGGCCCTCCCCCTCCCTCCAGAGCCTAACAGTGGCAGGTGCAAGATCAAGCTCTTGGAGTCTAGAGCACTTTGCACAGATCTGCTGAGAAATGCCCAGGCACACACTGCCAGGAAGAAGGCAGAGCTGGATTGACTGGAAGAGTGTGCTCGCAGGCACTGGAGCACAGTGGCTGCCCTAGGCAGTGCTGCTTGGTCATGGCCCTGCCCCACTTGCTGTTTATGACTCCCTTGGCAAAGAGGTTCAGCAGTCATTGTTTTCCTTTGTTTCTGTTCCTTGTTTGTTTGTTTGTTTTCTGTCTGTTAGTGAAGGCCTCCAGTCTTTGTTTCAGGGTTTTGTTGTTGTTTTAAGATATAAAACATGTATTCAGACTGGCCTGGAACTGGCTGTATAACTGAGGATAAGCTTTGGGGATTCTCCTGCTTCTCCCTTCTGAGGGCAAACATTGTAGATATATGCTATCAAAGCTGGCTTATGGAATTCTGGGGCTGGGGCCCAGGCCTTCATGCATGGCAAGCAGACGCTACCAACTGGGATATGCCCTTCAAACGTTTTTTGTGACACAATTTGTTAATGTACAATTTGTCTGACAAAAGCCAGTGTTGGGCTGCAGAGATGGTTCAGTGGTTAAGAGTGCTTACAGCACTTGCAGTGGATCTGGGTTTGGTTCCCAGCACCCCCATGGTGGCTCCTATGGTGTCTAAGTCAGGATTCAGAGGATCTGACATCCTTTCAGCCTGTGGGCTCAATGCACACACATGGTACACGACACATTTAGGCAGGACAACCATACAGTAAGGTGAGAATAAGGAACTCTGTAATAAAAACTTACTCAGAGCGCTGTGGCTCCTACACCAGCCTTTTCTGAGTGTTCTCTCCAGGCCCAATTATGTATGTTATAGTTTATTTTAAAATTCAGTTGTGAATCTTGTCTCCAGTTGAGAATAATTCTCCATCCTCTGTGCCGTGGTAGGTGTTTTAATTCACCGTAAAACCCACCATAGATTATTTTGGTGAAAAATAGGGGGTAATATAATTTCTGTATTTAAGCAAATTCCTAAAGAAATGATTAAGGTAGAGCTCAGGTTAGTTTAGAAGAGCCGGCTCTTGGGGGCCTCTAAGCACACACTGCATAGCATCTTCTAGTGGGTTCTCTTATGAGAAAGAGAGGTCACATTCTTTTTTTTTTTTTGGTTTTTCGAGACAGGGTTTCTCTGTGTAGCCCTGGCTGTCCTGGAACTCACTCTGTAGACCAGGCTGGCCTCGAACTCAGAAATCCGCCTGCCTCTGCCTCTCAAGTACTGGGATTAAAGGCGTGCGCCACCACCGCCCAGCGAGAGGTCACATTCTTCACACTTGTAACTTTTATAAGTGAATGGCCTTTGTTTCCCAAGTGTGTGTGACTGCCTGCAGACCATTTATCTCAAAGCCCTCTCACTGAGGGTAGAGACCCAGCTTGACATGACAGCAGCCATTTTGTTCTTAGCTGCTGTCTTGTGCATTGGTAGGCATTCTAAACCCAGTAGGAGAAATAGCCAGAGCATTACCTAATGGAGTCTTGCTGTGCTACAAGTTGTTTTTAAAGGCTGTGTCTGCTCAGGTCACCCTTGTCTAGCTTAGCACATGGATCCATCCCCCAGCCTCCTTGCTGGCCAGCTCCTGCCCCAAGGGCCTGGAAAGCCTCCTTCTGCACAGTGCTGTATTTATTTATTTGCCTGTCTTCAGTTTGAAGCACCTTCTACGCTGTATGCTCCCCCACACTGAGCTAAACAAAACAAGACATCTGCGGGGTCTCACTCCCTTTGAGGCTCTAGAAATAATCTGTTCCTTGACTCTTCTACATCCAGTGGTCACCAGCCTTCCTGGGCTTGTGGCCACCCCTCCTAAAGGTGCGGGTGATAATCTCCTTTCTCTCGGGCTTAATTTACATATACTGTTGCTCAAGAAAGCTTACTTTGAAGGTAATCAGATCAGAATTTAAATACTGATCACTTGACTACTACGTTGTTTGAAAATACACCCATGTGTGCCGTCCTGGAGAGGCTTGGGAAACATCACAAGCCACAGACAGTATGCTGTCAGTGCTATTTCTTGGCTTCCATATTCCTTTCTCGATGTCAGAGTCTTATTTCAACTGTGTTATCTAGGTCTAGACCCAGTTGCTGCCTGGGTGCCGTTGTGTCCTCTGGAGGCCAGTGTAGCTTTGCACGGAACATGCAGCTAGAGACAACTTGGTTGCAGTGGCCTACTCAGAAATATCCTGTATGTGAATGCCGCATGTCCTTAACTAGGCAACTAGAGATGCATGAAGCAGAGTCCAGAACGCTATGGTTCCTGTGCAAAGAAATATGCTGTAGGGAGTGAGGAGAGAATGCTGGAAAAGAGCTGTTGATCCCAAGGGAGCCGTTGGAGGCAGGCAGGACAAGTGTCTGAGGGCTGCACTCACCCCACACTCACCCGCACGCTCGTTTGCACCCTTGCCTTCAAACACACTTGCACACACGCTTCATGAAACGTTTGTCACAGACTTGGTGTCTTATGTGTGGTATGATTCTCCCATGGGAGCTTTTTCACACTGCCTTGAGGTCCCCTCCAGGACAGAGTTCATTATTTTAGCACACGGGAGGAATGACTGAGTGAAAGTCTCTGTGGCTTCCTGCCTCGTTCACTGAGGGTTTGAGGGTCGCAGCTTGAGTTCTTCTGACAACAAAATGGTGAGTCACAGGACAGCAGTTCTCGGTCAGGCTGAGTATTTGTGAATGAACCACTGAGCCCGCAGCTTCCTGAGTCACAGGCTGTCCTGCAGATGACCTCTGGCTCATCCCAGCCTCAGTGACCTTGAGGCAGGACCTCTTCCAGGACCCCCTCCCTGTTGTCCCCGCTTTGTAGGGAGGGGAGTTGGGAGTCAGGAGAGCAGCAAACATCCGCACAGAAGGGAAGGGCTGGGCAGGAAGGCACAGCTTTGCCACGGTAGGGAGAGAGGGTGAGCAGGTGGGGTGCCTCAGTCCAGCAGGAGCAAGGGAGGAGTGTGCAGAGCCACCACCCACAGAGCCAGCCGTGGTCCCCCTGGGAACAGGGCCTTCATTTTAGATGCCTAGTACCCGCCCTTAATGCCTATTTAATGAGTCTGGACCTTTTCTGACTCTTTGATGCTTTTTGAGAGTTCTTATCAAGTCCTTAAAACCTGAGGTTAGCAAACATAGAAAGAAATTTTTAATGGAAAGAAAAATCAGATGTACAGTGGTTCCCTGTATACATGGGGCATGCGTTTCAAGATCCTCAGTGACCACTGAAACCACAGAGAGAACTGAATGCTAGATCGACATCTTTCCTATGCATACTTAGGCCACAATTTAATGTATACATTAGGCAGAGAACAAAAGTAAACCAGAATAGAGTCAGCCGTACACTGTTGTAAAACATGACAGTAATGTGGTGTTGCCGAACCCAAATAACTCTACTCAAACCATCCCGGTGCTGACAGCATTCCCTGCTACCCGCCCCAACCTTCTGGGTTCCCGAATGACAGACAGACAGACAGACAGACATGCACACACGCATGCAAGCGCGCGCAGCCACACACATAGCCTTTATATTTTAATATGTCTTAAACAGCTCAAGGGCTGGGTCCTTCCATGTGGCCAACATACCCCCCTCCGATATTCCTGAGTTACTCCTTACTAAAACCTGTATTCCATCTTGGCGCCTCAGACTCAGACCTGCAGCCCTGTCAGGCTGAGTTCCCAGCACCTACCTGATGGCTGTGTTCTCTGTCCAGCACACCTCAGGCTGTAGCCTCTACTCCTTCCCCTGGCATGGCGGCTCTCCTCTTCCTGCTCCTTCCTCAGTTCCTTGCCCAGGAATCCTAAAGCCCTGCCTCTGTCTCCCTGCCCACCCATTGGCAACTGGCAACTTTATTTACCAATCAAAACCAACCAGGGACAGGGTCCCTCAACGTCTTATATGCAGTCATGCAGATTCTTATGCAATTTTGGGAGCCAAACTGACATAATACCTGCAGCATCAGACCAAACCCACAACAATGTGGTCTCTTGTACTTCTCAAAGTATCTTTCCATATTGTATTCTATTTTTAGACAGCAGTTGACCACAGGCCACTGGGACCACAGAAAGTGGAACAGCGGATTTGGGGAGGGGAGTAATAGGTTATCTCTCTTCTGGTGAAATGAGCCAATTCAAGCCATATTAGATTTTACCAAGGCTGGTTTATTGGAAGGCTGCTCCTGGGCGGGAGTTGAACGTTGGGGGACAGGGTATGCCAGGTAGAGACTGAGGGATCCTGGGAGAACCAATGGCCAGGTCTGCTTAGATATGTAAAATATTCACCTTGGTCTCTTGTCCTGGGGTCCAGAACCAAACAGAGAGAGCTCTAGAACTAGAAATAAGTAAAATTGACATCTGGGCGCTGGTGGCTTCTGCACAGCAGTGGGCAAATGCACACATTGTAGATGGAATCTGGAGCCTCAGAGAGTTCTCAGTGTTAAGAGACGACCAAATGACCAGACACAAATGAATGCCAGTGTTCAGTTTAGAATCCAACCATCCATTGTCTGATGGAACAGAGGGACCAGATGGGGCAAGGCCTAATGGTAGAGGCTTCAGTAGTTAGTCCTTCTGGACCACAACTGAATATTCACCAGAAGACAGAATGTGGTCCTTGTGCCTCTTGGATGTGCCTGGTTACAAAGAGCTGGATTGGTATACAAGTATGATACAACAAAGTCTACATGCATGCATGTAGAAAGACTAGGCGGGGAAAAATGGGGTGAGCTGAGTCCTCACGGGAAAGTCACTGCCCAAGCCAGGCTTTGAGGTGCACACCTGTAGTCTCAGCTTTTTGGGAAGGGCAACTGGAGTCAGGATCATGGGATTAAAGACAGTGTGGACCACACAGTTAGGTTTTCTATTGCTGTGAAGAGACACCATGACCATGGCAACTCTTATAAAAGAAAACAGTTAATTGGGGCTGGCTTACAGTTCAGAGTCCATCGTCATCATGGCAGGAAGCATGGCAGTATGCAGGCAGACGTAGTGCTGGAGGAGCTGAGAGTTTACATCTGGATCCACAGGCAGCAGAAAGGGAGAGCCACTGGGCCTAGCTTGAGCTTCTGAAGCCTCAAAGCCCACCCCCTAGTGTCACACTTCTTCCAACAAGGCCACACCTACCACCTCCAATAATGCCACTCCCTATGAGTCTGTGGGGGCCATTTTCATTCAAACCACCACAGGGACCCTGTATCACAAAACAAAAACAAAAAAGAAAAGAAAAGAAAAGAAAAAGGGACAAATGGGCTGCCTGTAGGGCTAAGGCGTTTGCACCCAAGCCTGCAGGCTTAAGTTCGATCCCTAGGTGGAAGGTGAAAAGCAACTTCCATAGGTAGCCCTCTGACCTCCGAATGTGTGCTGGCTGTGTCATGTCTGTGCACACACACAAAATAAGTAGAAAACAGTTTTTAAAAGGAGCTAATGTGCTGAGGTTCACATAAAGTAAAGTGGCATGTTTTGTTAGCAGCCCTTAAACAGCTTTCCTGTACTACTTGCTTGATCTATTGAAAATCAGGGCTCAGGAAAAAGCTAGTTGTGACTTATGATGGTGGCACTGACGCCAGGTCATAGCCAGTCACCCTGCTTTTCTTTTTCTCCATAGTGTCAAATCAACAGTGCCTTGACTTCCTTCCACACTGCTCTGGAGCTGGCTGTAGACCAGAGGGAGATCCAGCATGTCTGTCTGTATGAAATCGGTAACTATGAGAATCCAGCATGTCTGTCTGTATGAAATTGGTAACTATGAGAATCCGGCATGTCTGTCTGCATGAAACTGTGAGACTTCTGCTGGCTCTTGTGCTCAAGAGGGTATTGTAGAAATGTTTAATCCCAACCCGGGGTTTCTACCCTACCCTTGGTTATTGAGTTCCCAGATAAAAGACACACACAGCCTGTATATTTACAGTAAGCCTTAAACAGCACAAGAGCTGGGCAGACATCTACCCTCTATGCTGTTAGAATCTATTTTCCTATCGATAACCCCGAGTTATTACTTACTATGTAGTATGTTTCATCTGGGCTGCTCTTAACTCCAATTGACCAGCCCTCAGGGCCATGTTTATGGCTCACCTAACCCATGGCAACTTCTTCCTCCTCCTGCGCATTCTCCTCATGGTGCTCTGCTTGGTGTTCCTCATGGTGCTCCTCCCACCCCAAGCCTGTGAAACCTAAACCCTATCTATGTCTCTTCTGCCCAGCTATTGGCTTGTTCGCATCTTTATTTACCAGTCAGAAATAACTTGGGGGCAGGATCACTTAGCTATGTGCAACCAGTCTTGAGGGCCCAATATTAGCATCAGAATACAAGCAGCATCAGGCCAATCCACTGTAAGTGGGCCTCTTTGCTGCAGATTTCTCCTCATGGGGAGACACTGCTCTGTGTACTGAGGACCCCAGCACTCCAGCACATGCACCAAGGCTTGCCTCTCTAGTGCTCCCTTTTCCTTGCTACCATTTTTGATGTGGGGACAACAGACAGTGTGGGATGAATTACTCTAGTACATGTTAAAATTCAAGGCTCTTGATAAGGAGTACCTAGGAGGAAGCTGGAGCCTAGTTCCTTTAGCCGTCTGTTTCGGGACCTTAGGTATGTTTTGAATCCTTC
The DNA here is from genome assembly GCA_028551405.1 of Uromys caudimaculatus. NCBI lineage: Eukaryota > Metazoa > Chordata > Mammalia > Rodentia > Muridae > Uromys > Uromys caudimaculatus. Next base: position 2,826,137 of record CM052715.1, read on the forward strand.
TGAGCCACTCATGGCCAATGGAGGGACTGTATGTTCTAATTAGACTTTTTTTTTTGTGAACTTGACCCAAGCCACCATGGTAACCTAGGAAGAAGGTACATCAATAGAGAACATGCTTCCATCAGATTGGCTTGTGGGCGAGTCTGTGGGGCATGTTCTTGGTTAGTGATTGGTGTTGGTAGGTCCCGCCCATTGTGGGGAAGCTAGTGAAAGCGTCCCTTCTCGGCCTCTGCTCCAGTTCCTGTCTGCAGGGCCCTGGCCTGTCATCCTCAGTGATGGACTATGATTGGGACCTAGAAGACACATATACACTTTCCTCCCCAAGTTGAGAGATCTTACTTGTGAACCACACCTAAATATACTCAACATCAGTGCACAGATCCTGAAGAACAGACTCCTGCCTTCCAGCCATTCCTATTACAGCACAGTTGGAGACTGTAGTTTTGGGGTTTCAAAAGCCCACCCGTGTGTAAAATCAGGAGGGACTTGGTACTTAAGAATGGGGCCTAGACAGAACTTAGCATATCTATTCCTACACGAAGACTCAGTTCCACCATCCCTGAGTCACATGCTTTTCTGGTAACACAATCCTTGTATAATTTTAACCAACTTGTTTTTGGGTCAGTGTTGTGTCACAGGAACAGAGGCAAACTAAGGCACAGTTCCTCCCTTTGCAGAGCCAACAAGATCACATCCAGGTGGGACCAGGTAGTTGGCAAGTGAAAGGCCTTCTCCGGCCAGCTGTTCTATCTTATGGGGACATGGACACGGGAGAGTGTCTGCCTAGGGTCCCCTCCTTTCCTCAGCTGAGGAGAACTTCGCTGGCTGCCTGCACTCAGCTCTGACCTTGGCACATTAGAGAGTTCAGAATCCTTCACGTAACCATCTCTCTTGTTTGCTGAGAAGAGCAAACACAGCCTTGGGCTTGGAATACGTTTTAAACACAATGCTGAGTTTTGGCCCGACGTGTCACAGATGAGAAACGGAGGGTAGACAAAGGAGAAAAGATGATGGATGGTGGGAGCCAGTGAGAGCTGTGTTCACAGCATTCCTCAGAGGACAGGGAAGAGAAGAAGAGCAGATGACACCTGCCACAGTCCCTAGCTCCCTTGTCATCTCCTGTGAACACACATATTTAAAAGAAAGAACGAGGGAAAAAAATTGGAAATTATCCAGCAAGTGGTACTGTGTGGTCATGCCTGTTATGGCTCAGTGAGGAGACAGTGTATAATCCGACAGAGAAATGGTAAACTCTGCTGGAGGTCTGTGTGGTGGCAGTGCTGTTGAGCAAGGTTTCAGTGACTCGAGTTTCAAGGCCTAGGTTGGACAGTTCTACTCTGCCACTTCAGGGTGAGTGGTCAGAACAAAGTAGGAGCCCACAGGCCTACGATTTGATGGTTGAAGAAAGTACAGACTCAGGAGTTAAGTGATTGAGGAGGGCAGACTCTTGGGTAAGGTGAACTGGCTGCTGCCTTGCTAGGCAGTTACCGTCTGCCTGTTTTCAACTGAATTCAAGTCTTACACTGATGTCTCTTCACAGTGTGCATGATACCCTGCCCTCTCAGACTAAAATTTGTCAAGATTGTGTCTTGTAGGACCAGACTGTCTTTTTCCTGGAGGGCATACCCCCACCTCCACCTATTCAAATGACAAGTCTGAAGTGATGCAACTTCATTTTTTTTTTTTTTTTTTCCGAGACAGCGTTTCTCTGTGTAGCCCTGGCTGTCCTGGAACTGAACTCTGTAAACCAGGCTGGCCTCGAACTCAGAAATCCGCCTGCCTCTGCCTCCCAAGTGCTGGGATTAAAGGTGTGCGCCACCACTGCCTGGCCCTGATGCAACTTCTTAGTGACATGCCTGATAATGTTCTTTTGTCCTTGTGGTGGGGTAGTGTTTGTTGTCTGCCTGTTTGTTCTGGTTTCTGGCCTTGTAATCCTGCCTCAGCCTCAGAGGTTCTGAGATTCCAAGCCTGGCTTGTAAGTTTCTTTTTATAGAGGCAATATTCAAGTGTGATGGACCCCCACCCACAGGTCCTCCTGCTGTGGGCTTGAGAAAGCCACTAGCCCGTTGATTTCCCCTTTCTAGTACTAGGACACTACGAGCCACTTGTGCAAGGCTGGAGTGAGGACCAGCAAGTACTCTAGCTCAGGCTGGCATGCGCACACTGGGGCTCAGGTAACTGCACAGTCAGTAACTGGGAATAAACCTCTGCTGCCCACAGAATGCAGTCAGGTTTGGATGGCGGGATAGGTCTGTCTGTCCTCAGAGCAGCTTGCCCCAGCCTCTCACACCAGTGGAGAACATGAGATGATGTTTTCTCATTCCTGTGAGTGCTGTGCAGCGGCAGGTGTATTCAGTGTCTAGTCAGACCAAGTTATCTCTACACTGCCCCTCCTGCCTCAGCTTCACCTGTGCTGCTCTCACGGGATCAGGAAGTGAGTTGAGTCTCTCTAGAAATCACATCTTCCCCTTTCATTGTTCTCCATGGGTTGTCTTTGGGTCAGCACTGAAAGTATTTAAGAGGAACTGTAATTCCTTCAAAGGTGCTCACTGCCTCAGAGCTGGTGTACTGAGCTCAGTACCTTAAGGCAGGTGTACTGAGCTCACTGCCTTAGGGCAGGTGTACTGAGCTCACTACTTTAGAGCTGGTATACTGAGCTCAGTACCTTAGGGCAGGTTCTAGGGTAGCACACTGAATGTGCTCCTTTTGTAGGCTGGTGCAGCATGATTGAACTCAACTTCAAGGATGCATTTGATTCCTTCGAGAGGCTGAAGAACGAGTCCAGGTGGTCCCAGTGCTACTATGCATATCTGACTGCAGGTGAGTGTCCTCTCTGTGTGGTCAGTGAGCCCCACACCCTGGCAGGTGAGTGACTGTCCTGAGTGTGGCCAGTCAGCCCCCACATCCTGGGAGGTGAGTAACTGTCCTCTCTGTGTGGCCATTTAGCCCCCACATCCTGGCAGGTGAGTGACTGTCCCTCTGTGTGGCCAGTCAGCTCCACATCCTGGGAGGTGAATGACTCTCCTCTCTGTGTGGCCAGTCAGCACCCACATCCTGGGAGGTGAGTGACTGTCCTGAGTGTGGCCGGTCAGCCCCACATCCTGGGAGGTGAGTGACTGTCCTGAGTGTGGCCGGTCAGCCCCACATCCTGGGAGGTGGGGATAGAAGAAGAGGAAGCAGAGACCCCACTTTTCAGTTCCTCCCCTCATCAGGGGATATCAGCTTGATGCATCCGATATTGTCTAGGTGTTGCAGGGGCAGGTTCTTCTTTTCCCCAGCTGATTAAAGAATTTAAAGGAGGAAATCTTGGGGAGACCCTGTAGAGCCACCATAGGATATCTTACTGCCATTAGTAAAAGAACTTAAGAATAGAGTCAGATGAAGTTCGAGGATAATTTATTTGAGTTGAAAAAGAAAAACCCAAGGGTGGACTCGCTGGGATTCTGCCAGCTGCCCAGGAAGGAAGAGAAAAAGCCATGCTCCTTGAGAGATGTGGACACGAAGGTATGACTCAGAGGCAGGCAGCCACTCATAGGGAGGGGAGCTTCAGAATAAAATTAGGAGACCCAGTGTGCCAGAGTTTAAAAAGTTCCCTAGCCTCTCTCCAGCATCCAACAGAAACTGACCCCTGAGGAGAAAAGGGGTAGTTAATACCTTTTTGAGTTGAGACCCTGCTGAGCCTTACCTCTCGGCAGCTAGTAAGGACTACACATGTGGAGTGAGGGTTCTGGGAAAGAAAAGTGCATCTTCTTAAGGAGGCCCCGCCTTCCTAGGGGTGGCCCCGCCTTCCTAGGGGTGGCCCCGCCTTCCTAGGGGTGGCCCCGCCTTCCTAGGGGTGGCCCCTTAGCCAAGGCCTTAACCTTCACCACTGGAGTAACTCTTAAGTGGGCATGCCGCCACCTACAGGCAAATCCTGTTCTTTGTAAATGAGGCAGAAATGCCCAGAGGCCCAGCTGGATGCCAAGAAATCTAGGACCATGACCAGTCACCACACACTCCAGTCCGGGCCTGTTTGGTCCTTAGGGATGCTTCCCATAAGGCGTTTCACTCCCAAGAATCTCTGTGCCTCTAGCCCTCTTTCTTTTTCTTTTTTCTTTTCTTTTCTTTTCTTTTCTTTTCTTTCTTTTTTTTTTTTTTTTTTTTTTGGTTTTTCGAGACAGGGTTTCTTTGTGTAGCCCTGGCTGTCCTGGAACTCACCTGTAGACCAGGCTGGCCTCGAACTCAGAAATCCGCCTGTCTCTGCCTCCCAAGTGCTAGGATTAAAGGCGTGTGCCACCACTGCCCGGGTTCTTTCTTTTTCTTTGTGGTGTTTTTAACAATTTTTTTTAGATTGATTTACTTATTTTACATGGGTGAGGGAATCATATTCTATTACAGGTGGTTTTGAGCCATCTTTGGTTGCTGGGAATTGAAACTGGGACCTATGGAAGAGCAATAGTCAGTATTCTTAACCTCTGAGGCATCTCCCCAGCCCTCTGATGTTTTTATTTATTAGAATTTTAAAGTGTTCTCCAGAATTGGATGTGTCTTTTTCATTATGTGAGAGTTTTTAGTTTATGCTGTGCTCACAGAGTTTTCAGGATTTGCTCCAACTCCATTTTACCAAGTCATATGAGAGCTTGTAACACCAGGGCACAGGGCACCCCATGCCACACAGCGTACCAAGGAGACCATGTGGGGTATGTGTGGCTTCTGTTTTTGAAAGCGCTTAGATGACATAGTTGGTGTTGTGCTGCCACCTGGTGGACAAAGTTGGTGTCTGTCTCTGTGAGCCACAAAATGTCCCGACCCGAGGTTTTGAGAACATTTATAGATTATAATTATAGACTATAATTACAATTATAGATTCTAGAGGTGCAGAACTGAAGAGACAGGAAGGTGGAGCTGTGGTCTGCCTTCGAGTGACCTGTAAAGGTCTTCAGGTTTGCTCTGCGTAGGCAATCTCAGAAATGGCTCTCTTACCTAAAACTCAAGAAAAACATGAACACTTGTCTTAGTGCTGGGAATCAAACCCAGGACCTCGCTGTGTCTTCCCCTGAACTACATTCAGGTACCACTGAGTACTGCAGACATTATCGTAAGCACCCCTTTATTCCTTTGAATGTTTGGCCTTAGTGGGACGTCACCTCCATTCAATTCCATTCCCTCAATTTATCTAAGTCGGGATCCACGTCAGCCGGAGAGCAGTCAGTGTGCGTGCCTCGTGTCTGTGTGCTTGTGCAGTCTCTGCCTCTGTGTGCGGTGCTTATTATTTCTGATGTGTGGGTTGGTATGTTATGGCTCACACTTGCACAATTTGCCAGCATCTTAGATAAAAATAAGAGCTACTTCCTGGTAGGTATTGGCATGCCCACCACTTTGGGAAGTAAGCCGTCCCTGACTGTCTAGCCTGGAAGTGTGGCTACAGGGAAGCCAGTGGTCGGTAGGTGTTGCTGGGCCTGCAGTCAGTGGTGGCGGCTGTTTGGTGGTGTCATTTTTCTTGAGCATACAAGAAATGAGCATGTGAGATCGCTATATGACCAAACACTTACTTCCCAGATATCTGGAAATGTCCGACCACACTAGCTGAAGTTGTGTGAGAGTAGGGTCCTCATTTCTGTCTCTGCAGGGGCCGTTGGAGGGGCCAGTTGCGAGCACACGAGGAGAGGAATGCTTCCTGAGGGAAGGGCCTTGCAGGGTTGTGTTTGAGTTGGCTGTGAAGGAAACTGAGCTGACCAAAAGGGACAGGTTGTCCAGCACCTCGCCTCAGGTCCCCTCTGCTGTTCTCTAGGATGGCCCACACAGCAGCTGCTGCTGTTCCCAGCAGTTCTCACGGCACCGCAGCGCCGCTTGGCCGTCACCACCATGCATCCCAGAACTTCCAGAAGGTTCCATTTCCCCATCAGAAGTCTGAACACTAACAGTGCCTCCTCCTCCAGCCCGCTCTGTATTCTGTCCTCAAATCCAGCTGCTCAGTGCCTCATATGAGCACAAAGGCTGGTCCATACTGTGACCTGTCCCGGCATCCTCTTCATTCCTCGGGCTGAGTAAAGCTCGTCCATCCACCAGTGGACATTTAGATGGGTTTGACGGTGTGTGTACTGAGATGCTGCTGTACAGACATACCCCTAGGCCCTTGCTTTCAGCTTCTTGAGAATATCTGAAAACAGAACTGCTGGATCTGATCCTCTTACTGCAGTGTTCCTGAAATGTTGAAATCATACAAGGATTGTGTTACCAGAAAAGCATGTGACTTAGGGATGGTGGAACTGAGTCTTCGTGTAAGAATAGATATGCTAAGTTCTGTCTAGGCCCCATCTTAAGTACCAAGTCCCTCCTGATTTCACTCACGGGTGGGCTTTTGAAACCCCAAAACTACAGTCTCCAACTGTGCCGTAATAGGAATGGCTGGAAGGCAGGAGTCTGTTCTTCAGGGTCTGGGAATACATGTTGTGTATTTTTAGGTGTGGTTCACATGCGCGGTCTCTCTAGTTCTCATCGGCTTGTTTTGATCACTATTTTATTGCTGTAAAGAGATGCGGTGATCATGGCAGCTCTTATAAAAGAAAGCATTAAACTAAGGGGCTCGCTTGCAGCTTCAGAGTCAGCATGGTGGGAAGCATGGCGGCAGCTGGTAGGTGTGCACTGAGAAGTAGCTGAGAGCTCTACGTCCTTATCCATGGAGCAGGCAGCGGTGGGCGGGGCAGGGGAGGAGAGAGTGGGTCACAGGGTGGGGTCAACTGAATGCTGCCATCTTTTGGACATAAGTTGTTTGTGTCCTTTCCCTGAAAACCATGGAAATGCAATTTTGATGTCTTGCAGTTTGTCAGGGAGCTACTGGTGACGTGGATGGGGCACAGCTTGTTTTTAAAGAAGTCCAGAAGCTGTTCAAAAGGAAAAACAACCAGATTGAACAGTTCTCAGTGAAAAAGGTACGTATGTCAGAGCCTGTCAGCCATGCGCAGGACGGATGATGGATGGGTAGAACTAGCACCTTCCTGGATAAGCGTCATGTCCTGTACAGTGTCTCCTTCTGTGGCCTTGCTTCTGCTCTGCGCAGAAAGGCTGCACATAACTAAAGCAGAGTTGGTTTTGGTTTTTAATGAGATATCCTGGACCCTGACAGCTAAGGAGCCCTCCTGGAAGGAAGAAGTATCTGTCTGAAGTGCAGGTCACTTTAGAAGAAGTTGGTGGAAGCCATGAGCGGTAGATGGCCCTGCTTCTCATGATGGTGACATCACATTCTGATGTAATAAAGACCAAAAGTGGTGTTGCATTTATCAGTGGAAATCTCAGGACTGTGGGGGGTGCCAGTTTTGTTGCCTGTTTCTGATGCTAAGATACGGCTGAGTGACCTCGAGTGACCAAGTGACCACGAGTGATGGCCTCCTTTCTCATAGCTTCGTTTTTCCTTCACTTTTTGTTTTATAAATTTTCTTTTGCTCCATAAGGTTTTTAAAGTTTAATTAGATTTTAATAGATAATTAATAAAATTTATTCCAACATAAAATAGATGATAGAGGCTGCAGAGACAGCTCGGCTCTTAGAATACACACTAGTCCTAGTTCCCAGCCCTGTCATCCTGCTACCACCACAGCCTCTATCTCCAGCTCCAGAGTACAGCGCCATCTTCTGGCTGCAACAGGAACCTTCATCCAAGTCTACCCAAGCGGGTACATGCATTCTCATTCTCATTCTCATTCTCTCTCTCTCTCTCTCTCTCTCTCTCTCTCTCACACACACACACACACAAACACACACACACAAGTAAAATAAAAAATAAATCTTTAAAATAAATAGAAAGCTGGGAAAATAATTACAAAGCTGAGAACGTGGCTCAATACTGAGACATTTGCCCAGCATATGAAAGGCCTTGAGTTTGGTTCTCCTGTACCAAAAAAATTAAATAAATGCATAAATAAAATGATATTATAAAACAGAGTGCAGCTGAGAGCCCCAGGGCTAAGTAGATGAAAGTCCCCAGGACACGATGGGAACGTGTGCTGAGCCAGTCACCCAGCTGTGAGCGGGTGCATCGGTTTCAGCTGCATACCATCAGTACCCAGACGCCCAAGACTTGGCTGAATAATGGATATGAAATGCAACCATAAATATATTTAAGAAATAAAACTGCAGACCGTTTGTAACGTGGAGAGGCTTTGTAAGGGAGGGCTGTTCACACTGACCTTGCACTGTGATGTGTCTCCAAAGTGCAGCTTGGTATTCGGGTTTGCCTTTGAAGACCAGGGCCTAATCCCTGAGAATTCCTTGCAGGCTGAGCGATTTCGGAAGCAAACCCCAACCAGGGCTCTGTGTGTACTGGGCTCCATTGAAGTGCTGTACTTGTGGAAAGCCCTGCCCAACTGTTCCTTACCCAACCTGCAGAGGATGAGTCAAGGTAAGCAGGCTCCGTGCAGTCAAAGGACCCACCAGGGCGCTCCCCAGTCCCTCTCCTGCCAGCTGACATGGAGAGCACACATCTGTCACGCAGCATCGGCGACAGGAGTGGGGCACACTGGTACAGACGGAAACACTAGTCCATTAGGAGCGCCTTATTAAAGTTGGTATTAATTGGGCATAGTGGTGCATGCCTGTAATCCTAGCACTTGGGAGGCAGAGGCAGGGGGATCAGCCTTAAGACCATCCTTGGTGGCACAGTGAATTCAAGAACAGGGTGAGCTGCATGAGGCCCGTCTCAGGGTATTATAGAGTGTGGATGGAAGGGCAGAACGTGTGTGTGTGTCTGCGCGTGTACACACAGGCACCCTCTGACCCTCTCACACGTTCCATAACACTGTGGTGCATTTGTTGGCACAGATGAAGTAGCATTATATAGTCCAGCCACCAAAGCCTCAGTGCGTGGAGCGTGGCGTTTGAGCGAGTGTCTAATGTCATGGGCTCGCTCACATAGTGCCTTACGGAAGAACTCCGTCACTGCCCTAAGCATCCCTGCCACCTCCCTCGTCCTTCTCTCTCAACTCTGGTAGCTCCTGATACTTTCCTGTCTGCACGATTTTGTCTTTTTTAGAATATGTAGTTGGAAAGATGCAGCCTGTGCCCTTTCAGATTAGCTTCCTTCTCCTAGTGAAAGGTGGAGTCTGGGGTTCTTTAAGGGTTGACAGTGTTTGCTGAGGAGGTGACTTAGTCGCAGGAGCGCTTGCTGCGCAGGCATGAGGACCAAGTTCACCTTCAGAACAAATTCAGAAATACTGCAGTGGTGCATGCTCGCTCTCCGCAGTGGTGCATGCTCGCTCTCTGCAGTGCTGGGCTATGGAAACACTGACACTGCAGATTCATCTCTGGCCTCCACACACGTGCACCTGCACACTTGTGCATCTATCTGCACACACGTGCACCTGCACACTTGTGCATCTATCTATACACATTCGCTCCTGCACACATGTATACCTGCATACTTGTGCACCTGCACACACGTGCACCCATGCACGTGTGAACATGCACACAGAGAAAGGTTGGTACTTTTACCTTTCTTTGATTAAGGAGAGTCACTAGCAGATGAGCGAAGGAGAGCTTCTGGATTTGGGGGGCAGAAGGATGAACTGAACAGAGACACTTCTGCTGACCCTGGTGACACTGAGTTCTAAGTGGGTGTCTTCCCTTCCTTTCATGCCCCTTCTCTTCAAGCTTGCCATGAAGTGGACGATTCATCTGTTATTGGATTGAAACATTTGCTCCTTGGTGCCATACACAAATGTCTAGGAAACTCACAAGATGCTGTTCAGGTAAACATGTTGCCATGGCTATATGGTAAAACAGAGTCCTTAATCGAGGGCTGGATCCCTCGCTTCCCATGGCGGGTCCAGATGAAGAGACAGTCCATAATTCTAAGATGTTTATTTTCATCGTGTGGAGAGTGGATGGAATTGTACCCCCACCCCTCTGGGAGAGGCAAGGCAGATATAGTAACTGGGAAGGGGTATGGCTAAGCCTCTAGGTGTCTTATTAACATGGGGATGGCTTGGAGCTGTGTGGCCATGCCTCTACCTGAGGAGGGGTGGTACGTGACCATAACTGGAGTCAAAAGCCTCCCAGGAGTGTTGGCAAAAACATTTACTGGTCCCTTGCGGATTCCCCTGGGTCACCCAGAGTTTACGCCTGTGCTCCATCGGGTGACAGATTGCCTGTCACAGATCACTGCCCCACAAGGAACAGCATATTCCCTCCACCGATAAGCCCCAGCCACCGGCATCCTGTCAGCAGCTTCACCTCCTGAAGTCCCACTGGGCTGTGAATTCATCAGCTGATGGACCCATCCATGGAGCACCCTGAGGGTCCAGTCCCTCCTCACTAGTGCCTAGTCAGGACCAGGCCTTCAGCAGTGAGCCTCTGGGGCTAATTTTATACCCAAACAGCCAGTGTGTGTGGAAGAGAGCATCAGGTGTTCCCATTATGACGAAGGGAGAATTGGTTTGGTTTGGTTTGGTTTGGTTTGGTGTTTTTGGTTTTTTTGTTTTGTTTTGTTTTTTGTTTTGGTGTCTTTGTTTTTGTTTGTTTGGGTTTTTTGTTTTGTTGTTTTAACTAAGGTTTTGTTCACTGTTGTTTTGGTGCTAGGAATTGGACTCAGGACTTGACTCATGTTAGATCTGTTTTCTACCACCGAGCTATATACCTCCAGGCCAGCTAGTTAAAAACAAAACAAACAACCAATCTACCAAACAAAACCCTAAAATAGGTGACATTACATTGCCTACCTTTTGAAATAGTTTCATGTATAACATAGGAGACTTGGTCTTTAAATCATAGACTATTGCCAGGCAGTGGTGGCGCATGCCTTTAATCCCAGTACTTGGGAGGCAGAAGCAGGTGGATTTCTGAGTTCGAGGCCAGCCTGGTCTACAGAATGAGTTCCAGGACAGCCAGGGCTACACAGAGAAATCCTGTCTCGAAAAACCAAAAAAAATTTTAAAAATCATAGACTATTAATATACTCATGTTGAATTTGAAATTAATCTTTTTTTTCCAAATGACATTTATTTTTTTTCAGTGAATATTAACATATATATTTTCTTTTTTTTTTTCCTCCTTTTTTATTTTTGATACTTTATGTACATTTCCAATGTTTCCCCTTTTCTGAGTCTCCTCTTTGGATACCCCCCATCCCCTCCCCAACCCGCCTCTAGGAGGGAATTCCACCTCCCACCCACCCCACCCACCCCCGTCCACCCATCCCCATATTCCCGCCTTGACATTCCCCTTTACTGAGGCCTCTAACATCCTCAGGCCCAAGGGCCTTTCCTCTCTCCCTGATGGCCATCGGGGTCATCCTCTGCCACATATGTGGTCCAAACCATAAGTCCATCAATGTGTATTCTTTGGTTGGTGGTCCAAACTCCAGTAGGACCGGGGGGGGGGGGGGTGAGGCCCATTGACTCTCTTGCTCCCTC
>CM052715.1:2838020-2885221 GCA_028551405.1 Uromys caudimaculatus
TGGGGTGCAGAATGGAATCAGAAGGATCTTGTCCCCAGCTGTCCCTTGGTTCCTATGCCCCAAAGGTTCTGTAAAGGTCTCTCTTGATCCAGAAGTGGTGGTTTTGCCTGTGCTTAAAGGTGTGTCAGCACTTCTGGGATTCCCTGTTCACGTGGAGCCTTGTGGCCCAGGCTGAGGTCCCCAGGCACCAGTGTAAATCAGAAAGTTCACAGTTTTTCTGTCCCTGGGTTCGTTGGCTACCGACTCCGGGTGGCCCAGGCAGAGGTTTCCGCCCGCAAGTGAAATCCGGAAGTTTCGGAGTTTTTCTGTCCCCGGGTTCTTAGGCCCCGGATCCCGGCAGATCCGGGCGGGTCTGGGCGAGAGGTGCTGCTCCCCTCAATCCCACTCACGGCCCTTCCAGGCTCCTGGGAGGTTACCTTTCTACAGCGCTCGTTGGCTACCTACTCCTGGCGGCCCAGGCAGAGCGAAATTAATCTTTGAATGTGAATTATCTTAGTTATTACGTGACCCTAAGTAACTGTTGTAGATTACATACTTGGGTAGTGGGAAGGTATGTGTTCAGAGCTGGACTTTGGCCTGTGTAAAGTTTTACATCTTAAAATGGGGATGTCTCTACTTTTCTAGCAAATAAAGAGTTTCTTCAGGCCAGGAGGTGTTGGCGTGCAGGAACAAGTCAGGTTGCCAGCATGTTTGTGTTTTGGGGGGAATCTCCTCAGCAGCCGTGGGAGGCTTCTAAGGGATTGTCACATTGAGGGAATTAGGTCTGTCTTGGGCAGGCATCAGGTTTTCTCTTGCCCATGGGTCGTAGTTCATTTGTGTTTAAATGACATGACTCAGAAAGGAAGTTATCTGGGGGGGGGGATCCCTGGGGACTGATGGGAGGAAGTGGAAGGCGGGGCGGGGCATCAGAATGTGTTCCGAGTACACTGTGTACTCGCACGGCAGTGGCCTTATGAACCCAGCACCAGGAAACATTTACAAGCGGGAGTGGATAAAGATCAGTAGAGAAGAAAAGATTTGATCTAGAAAAAGAGAAATCCTCCTGAGGGCCATGATGAGCCTCACTCCGAAGAGGAGAGGAATTCTCCCAAGTAACGTTCTGTGACTCTCAGTTCTTCCAGCGAGCTGCTACAGATGAGTTGTGTCGTCAGAATAACTCGTATGTCCAGCCCTATGCATGCTACGAACTTGGCTGTCTCCTCCTAGACAGAGCAGAGGTAAGAGTTCTTCTTGTGCTTGGTAGTCTTCAGCCGCCGATTGCACGCAGGGCAGCACAGAACACCCGTCACCTAAAGAGTCTCTTGGTCCTTTGCTTGTCTCCCTCAGTCTCCTGGGTGAGTCCAGAATGCTGACACCTCTTTTTAAAGAGGGGACAGTGGCCACACAGGAATCTTAATTACAGATGCGACTTTCCACAGGAAGCTTCCTCTGTTGGGGAGAAGTCATTGTCTTTTCATAACGGTGTGGTGGGGTGTAGTGGATTGAGATGAGAGCCGTGCCACCTGCCATGGATTTTAATGTGTGCATGGTCAAGTTAGACCAAAGCCAGACCTACTTCCTAATCTACACAATGGGATAAAACAAATGGAGCTTGCTGATTTAATGACAATTGTCGTGACGATGTGACTCCTTGAAAATTATTACAACACCAGATGTGTCTAATCTGACTGCTCCTGTATATATTTACGGTGCTGGGGAGATGGCAGGGAGTGGACGACTTGCCTCCCAGATGGGAGACCTGACTTGGAATCCCTAGTCAGGTAAACATCAGGTATGGCAGCACATGTCTGTCATAGAGATGCCTGGGGGGGGGGGGGGGGCAGATCCCAGAGGCTCCCTGGAAACTGTCTGGCCTCCAAGTCAAAGGCGTCTCAAACAGTGAATGGACAGACATCTGAGGACACCCAGGTTATCCTCTGACCCCTACACGATGTACAGAGAATACCCTCAAATGCACACACAGGTGCACACAAAGATGTATAAATTAGCACAGTGGGCAGGGGAATTTTTTTAGTTATAATCAGGTTTTACTAGGGCCCGGAAATGACTCAAATTCTCTAAGAAAGAAATGTGACTATCACACATTTGGATTGGAACTTGAAGCTTTACATTGTTCATCATAAGGGAATGTTTATTCCTTGGGCAGTGTGCTCCTGATAGACATGCAGACATTGCTGGTAAGAAACGGTATGTTCCTCTTATGTTCACAGACTGTAGGAAGAGGCAGAACTCTGCTCCTTCAGGCAAAGGTAAAACCCCACCCCACTGCCACCTCATGGCTGCCCTCATCCTATTCACTGTGCACCTGGGGCTGAATTCAGGAACATTTGCAAGCCTTGTTCCCTGTGTTTAGAATTCTGGAGAGAGGCGGTGGCTAAGCAAGTCAGTGAGTACACAGTTTTGAAATGGCATCTCCAGGATGTGCACCACTGCATGCCTGGGGCCCTCAAAGGCCAGGAGAAGGTGTCGGATGCCTGGGACTGTAGTTAAGGATGGCTGTAAGGTGCTGGGAATCAAGCCTAGGTCCTCTGGAGAGAAACCAGTGTTTCTAACTGTTGAACAGTCTCTCCAGCCCCTCCTATGGTTTTAAAAGAATTTTCCAACGGTAGCTTGCTTTGAGCCCAATTTAAGACTAGTATTTCAAGAATAACATAAGGGAATTTTTCCAAAGGGAATTTGTAATCCTGCCTCATCCTCTCAAGAGGTAGGATTACAGTTTTAAACACCCTGCCCGAGTGTTGGGGTGGAAGAATATCATCTGGAGGTGAAGCCCCTATAGGAGGTAGGGAATTACTGCACGAGTGTAAAATGTAGGGTGTGTGACCCTGTGGTCCCCTGGGACAACCTTAGCTAACAGTCCGCAATCATCTGTATCTGGTCCTTGCAGGAAGATTTTTCTGGCTACGACTTTGAAAACAGACTGCACGTCCGCATCCACGCTGCTCTGGCCTCCCTGAGGGAACTGGTCCCTCAGTAATAAACTCCGAGTGGCCCCTCTGGCCCCTCCACCCAGGGTCAGCACTATGAAAGCTGAGGAGAAAGCTCTCTTGAAGATCAGCTTTTCTTCTGGAGACCACCTGGGCCAGGGATGAGTTTCCTGGTATCGCCGGCGTACTAAAGATTCCTCTTTTAAACATGTAGCTACGGAGTAATAAAGATGCCCATGTGATAATAACTGACCTGGGAGAGGGTTAAGTGAACTTGTTCAAACATTTTAGTTTTGTGATTTATTATTTTTAAATAAAATCAAACTAAATATTCACCCTGTGATCTTGTAGGAGCGCCTACATTAAGTGTAGCTCAGCGCGGGCTGTGTGAAAGCCGTACCACCAAAATTAAAAACACCACCACACATAGCATGTCTCTTGTGTTTAGATAAGGATTAAAGAGTTTTCTAGTGTTCTACTTTATACTGGAAATATTCCTATGATAATTGTAGCACAAACATTCTCAGTGGCATGCGCCTTTAGTCCTAGCACAGGAGGCAGAGGCAGGTAGGATCTCTGAAAAAAGAGTTTTTATCCTTCTGTTATGTGCAGTGAGACTCGGGCACAGCAACGGCAGCTGATGTACTCTGGGCAGTGACGAGAACGCAGGCCTCAGGACCACAAACTGAATACTATTTTTATATAAAACATGTAAATAACCCAGAACTCCATGCGTAACGTATAGAGATCAAATGCTATGCAGCTCAAGTTCTGTCATCAACCATATTCATCCCCAGAGGCTGGGAGGTCAGGAAGGGGCTTGCCGCAAGCATAGGACCCATGTCCTTGTTTCCAGTACCCATATAAAAGCAAGAAAGAGCCAGGCATGCCCTAGCACAGATGTGACCCCAGTGCTTGGGACGCAGAGGCAGGAGGATCCCTGCCTCCTCACCCTGACTTCACTGGCAAGCTAGTCTCGCTGAAATCCCAGTGAGCTGCAGGTTTAGTGGGAGACCCTGCTCAAAGCAATAAGGTGGAGTGCCTGAGGAAGACACTACACATACACACGTACACTCTCCCACACAAATTCATCCCTAGATTGTCTGTATGCATTCTCAAAATGGAAGCAACAAAAACAGAAACAGAGAAGATAAGTCCACAAGCATGTCCCTGCTGCCAGTCCTATCAGAAAACCAAATCTATAGTTGGCCAAATAGCACCTACATTTTATGAGTTCTGCTGTGAAAATTACCTGCTGATCAGCTTTTAGCAACCTTTCAACACAGCAGTTATCAACCTATGTGTTGCTACTCCTTTAGGGTTGGGTTGAGTGACCCTTTCACAGGGGACACATAAAAGACATCCTGCATATCAGATTTACATTATGATTTATTACAGTAGCAAGATTACAGTTATGAAGTAGCAACAATAAGTTTTTGGTTGGGGGTCCAAGTAAGATGAACTGTATTACAGGGTCACAGCATTAGGCCGGTAAGAGCCACCGCTCTGGCATGCGTCTCCTGAAGGCCGTAGCTCCACCAGTGTGGCTGTGCCTGATACTTTTTGGTGCCAGAGTATCTTCGGGGTTATGTGTTGCCAGAATTTCACCACTCCCTCTCACCTCAGGTCTTCACTATTAAAGAGAATGAATTCACTGTTATGGTTTACTCCTTCATTGCTGGGACTTACTGGTGATTGGATATTCTTTGTGCTTAGTCCTACACAGCTGTGGTTTTGAATAAACACCTCAGTCACTTTTAAGAATCCTTACCATGATTTGTCTGTCATCTTTAGGTTTCTACATTTTCACTGAGCTTTCATTTAGAGTGTAATTCATTTGCGTGTTCTACTGTCTGAACCACAAAGTATTAAAATATCAGTATTTTAATACTTAGGAAGTAAAACGGGAACAAATCAGCTAGAATATTGTCACACTTTATCTTCTTTAATTTGCTATGAAAGGCCAGGGTGGCCTACTTGGGTGCTGACGGGTGGGGTATCCCTAGCGCTGGGGTCCTTATACAGGAGGCCTGGGTTCTGCAAGCCCCTACATGTTTTAATATTGTTTTGAGAAAGTGGTTGGTATTTTGGATGGAACTTCCTCCTCGCTAACACTGTCTGCACCATCATTATCTTGGCCTTGTGTCAGCCACTTTGGATTAGACCATTGCTGAAGTATTCACACTGACTTCCTGACGTAGACTGTGTATGGAGTTAGGATGTTATAAAACACAGGAGATGACAACCCTGCATTCTGTGGCTGAGCACATCTGAGAAGCTCAGGGGGCTTCTGAACAATACTGGAAGCCTGATAACTTGAGAGAAGACTATCATCAGTGCTAAACCTATGACTGCTACCATATTCTCTTCTTGCTTCTGTCAGGATCACAGAACCTTCAGAGTCATGAAGGTTTTACTTTAGTTTTTCTTGTTTGAATTTTTAGTTCAAACCCTTTTAAGCTATATTCAAAGGTTGCATAAAGTCTCATACTTTCAAATTAAATTATAGATTACTTTAAGGTGGTTCATATTTCTGCCACTAAGATTTCCAGTTTCAGACTGCTCTATGCCACAGGCTCTGCAGTGGGCTCTTCCAGCCTGTAAATGTCAGATATATTTTGTATTGGGTTGTGCCTTTGATGAGAGATATTTTATGTATGCTAAACACATTTGTATAATTTGGCAGACTTGAAGTCATGATGACAAAGTAATATACTTTTCTGGCTGTTTTTATGAAGTTAGTTATCTTTATTTTTTAATTTAAATTTATTTAGTCACTTTACCACCCAATATCGGCCCTTTCTCTCCTCCCAGTACCCCCTTACACAAGTCCTCCCCCCATTCCACCTTCCCCTTCTCTTCTGATCGGGAAGCCCTCCTCTGTGTGTTGCCCCCCTCCCTCCGGGTTTATTTTAAAGCGTAGTACATAAGTTTTCTGGGTAAAGAATTATAACTTTCAGATGCCACAGAATAGAATAGAATATTGTCATAGATTTATAAACCAATTCATTACTTTGTTTGCACTTTTTCTATTTCTGCCCACTAAAATTCAACAACAAAGCCTGAGTTTTAACACACACATGCGCGCACGCGCGCGCACACACACACACACACACACACACACACACACAAATGCTGTGTAAACCTTTGTAATTGATTTCCTTCTTAAGCAAACACTCAAAATGTGTGCTTTTCTCTATGAAGACATATTTGTGCTGTTGTGTCTTACAGTCTTGCTCACTTGGGTGGGAATAAAACAGCTCTTGCCACAAAGACAGTAGAAAGGTTTATTTGGAACCAATTATGAGTGACTATGTCCAGATTGCACGTAATTACATATGCCACCATAGAAGTAGTTACGGGAACTTTTATAGTTACAGCACAGAGCAATTACAAATCGATGCATTCAGGTAAGTATTCCACAGACTGGTGGAATCTATAGTAGGTTTCAGATGCTGATGGCATGGAAGACTCCAGGACTGCTTTAATAGATTCCACGTTTTACCCTATACCCAAAAGGATGTTAAATCACATAGAGGAGGGCAACAAAGAGCTAGCAAGGCGACTAAAGAGCCTGAGATAGTTTGGGCTTTTGATTTGCAGTACACTTCTCCAGTCATGAAGTTCTAATCCGCGAGTCTGCAGGGTCTTCAGCACAGAGCTTTGCAGGGAACTCCAGTCCATAGAGGAAAACGAGTCTAGATCACTGCAAGAAAATGTGGCAGAAGCTAGGGCTAGGAGATGCAGAAAGAGAAAAGGACACTGGGAACAACTGGGTGGGAAGCTGGTTAGAGCAGATGCAGCCGTCTTTGGACCTTGTGCAAGAGAATACCCAGGAGTACAGTGCATCACGGTGAGCCCAGCAAGTCCTGGTTGGCTTGGGTGTGAGATGGGGCTTGTTCCTAATTAAGGAGAAAAAAAGCTGCCACTCTCTACAGGCAAGCTTCTCAAGAGGAACAGCCTTAGGCTGTACCTTAATTCCTATTCTTTGCAAACACTCAAGGAGGCAGCGATGTCAAGGTTGCCACTATAAATGTAGTTTCTCTTTCCTGAACACCAGTGTTTGTTTTGTTCCTTAAGACAGGCTGACTGGAATTCATCATGCCCTCCTGCCTCAACTTCCTAGAACTGGATTGAGCTCCTCCGGGTCCTGTCTTCTGAGGTGCTGAGTCCAGGGCCTCATGAATGTTAGGCAAGCTCTGCCGACTGAGCTGCATCCACAGCCACTGGTCCAGGGCAAAAGATGAAAAGCTCGGTTCTCCGGCTCATTCCATCCCAGCCTTTGTCCTCTTAGGCTCCCTATTGGCTGGGTCGGCTGAAGTTCCAGCAAGGGGGCGTGGCTCTGTGACGCACGCGTGACGTGTCCAGGGGTATAAATAATCGGCGGGCTGCGCGCTCTCGCACAGGAGCCGCCGGCAAGGGGGCAAAGAGGAAGCTTTATCGAAGCCGGAGAGAAGGTGGGCCTAGCCTGGCGGACTGGCGCCGGCTGAGCCCCGGAAGGCGGCGGCCCGAGAGTGGCAGCAGGCCGCTCGGAGGGGGAGACAGTGGTCGGGCGGGAATCTGGCGTCCTCTGCCTACTGTGGCCCGGAAGGCGCCTTCGATGACCCCGTAGTCCCCACTGGCATCCGCGGGCAGAAAGCGGCTGCATCCCACCCGGGCTGTGTCAGAGGGACACATTCCAGAGGGTGTGCCTTTCTAAAAAGCTCGCTCATAGCAAAGGTTTTTGAAAAACTAAGCAACAAAGCTATCACCTTTGAACAGCTCTCCGCCAGCTGGGTTGGTGTCATTTGGCTGATGCCACCACCATTTCGCAGTCAAGAAAATTCTTAGGGACAGTCAGCATCCCTGGCTTTCAAGTGTTCCGAAACTGAAACCTGGTCCTAGCACCATCCCTCTCCTGCTGCACAGTCGGTAGCACTAATTATAGGGTGCTATATATGTATGTATATGTATGTATGCATTTCACTGTCATGTAGCATGTGGGGGTGGTAAAGCTGCATTTCCCCCAAAAGTTGACTTAATTCAGCAATGCACCAGACAAGTAAGGAATTAAACATTATAGTCTCAAAGTCCTTGGATCAATATTTTGGCTTAGCCTTTGGTAAGAAGGTGAAAGATGCTTTTAACTAATCAACATTTTGCTGTGCCATATTGTGTTTTCATTAGAAGCTGACCCTTCATATAATTGCTATAACTAAACCATTCCACTTTGCCCCAGGATACTTGCAGGATGTGAGGCCATGGTTCATTTTCACAGTAGTCTGCTCTTCATAAGGATCCATGAGAAGCATTTTGAAGGTTGTCAGTGTCTAGAACAGCCAAGATTCCCCAAGCAACCGATATTTTTAATACCTCAAAGTCTGATCATTAAACACCTGTTTCCTATATGGTGGCTCCTTCATAGCGCAGGACCCAATTTAATACCCATACTTAGTAAAGTGAGACTGCAGCACTGTGAGTTTTCATTACTGAAGAGATTTTCTTTTTACAAGCTTTCCTAATGCTTCAGAGTGAACACACACAGTTTAGGGCTGACAGACTCTATTCCTATGAAAGTTATAGGTATGGGGGTGTCCGGTCTGCAGCCTGCATCCCAGGATAGCTGTAAATGCAACCCAACATATTTGTGGATAATATAACCAAATGTCAAAGGCTGGGACACCCCTGGTGGATTATACAACACTCAAGAGTACCAGCATTCAGGAGGTACTGGCAAATGGATCTCTGTGAGTTCTAGGCCAGCCTAGTCTATAAAGAGTTCAGGCCAGGAGAGTCTAAAGAAAAAACTGAGCAAGGGAGGAGAGAAGGGGGATGCTAGAGAAGGTCAAGCGTAATTGGACTATGCATCGTGTGTGTGGCACAGCACCACAGAGCTGCTGTAGAAATAGTCTGGCAACGCTGCCCAACATTAGCGCCTGCATGGGGAAATATATGTGCTTAATTTATCTTTCTGGAAATGGTAATTGGATTTTATGTTTTATTTGGACCTAAAACATATTAAAGTATTATGGTGATCCTGGCAAGGCTTTTTCTACTGATTTATTTTAATGTGTGTGTGTGTGTGTGTGTGTGTGTGTGTGTGTGTGCGTGCATGTGTGCATGCGGGTGTGGGTATGTGTGCTTGTATGTGCATATGCATGCATGCCACATGTGTGGAGATTAAAGGAACTCCAGCCTCTGGAGTTAGTTCTCTCCTGCTCCCTCGTGCCTCAGGTCTGTAGGAAACACTTGATCCATGTCTGTGGCCCACCTGCCAGCTTCACGAGTGCTAGATTGCTCACTTGTGCACAGTAAGCAGTTGGCAGTGGGTTTTATTTTGTATGTTACTAGAATAGTTAGAGATTAGAAGTAAAGCTAATAATGTTAATAGATTTGGTTTTAGAAACCCCAATTAAATAAGAAAATTCAATAAATCCAATGTACAGTGTAAGACTTTGTTTCTCTTTATTATAGTTGAAATTACAGACATCCTGCCAAAATGATTTCTTCAAAGCCCAGACTTGTTGTACCCTATGGCCTGAAGACTCTGCTTGAGGGAGTTAGCAGAGCCATTCTCAAAACCAATCCAACAAACATCACCCAGTTTGCAGCCGTTTATTTTAAAGAACTCATTGTGTTTAGAGAAGGTTTGTATTGCTTTCGATTCCGTATTTGTTGCTTTGCGTCTTAAGTTGGAAACCATCTCTCTTTGACTCCTGTGCTTACTCCTTCAGGGAATTCGTCTCTGGATATAAAAGATCTAATTAAACAGTTTCACCAGATGAAAGGTAAGTGCCCCAGAGACAACGCCAACGGGGTCGCCACACTCTTGGTAGCACACACAACTATTACCACTGCATCCCTGCTTACCACACCAGGGCTCATGTGAAATGACCAAGCTGTGCTTTGCGGTTCAGCTAAACCAGGTAGGTTTTTGTTATTGTTGTTGTTGTTTTAAACATCAGCTTTTCCAGTTTAGAAGGTTTTAAATCTTAGAAAGAGGAGGGTGTGGGGGAAAACCATGCTCCAAAATCGAAAATGAAAGTACCACAAATTGGCTCAAGGTCTCAGATTTAGAGTATATCTAGTTCCTGGCTTTCAGATTAGAGGTTCTCCACTAAGAGCTTATGCAGTTATTCTGAAATGGTTTTACAAACCCTTAAAGTCTGATATACCAGCTTCTAGGCATTTCTGATTCAGAATGTATAAACTCTTTAATGAAGCACAGCTGGGGTTTTATAAAGACATTTCAATGTAAGCATGAGGGTTGGGAGGGAAACAGCTGTCCAACAGGAAATAAGACCCATGTACCCCGTCCTGCCCTGCACGTCAGTCTACACGAGACTGTGCTTGGCGATACTTGGTGCTGCAAGTCTCTTTGAGTAGATATTTTTATGAGACTCATTTCCTCCATACCTCAGGCACTGTAACATAGAAGCATATATATGCTTAGAGAAAGCTGTTTTTCATTTATTTGTAAATGTCTAAATTGAACTTGAGGACGTGAAGCCGAGTTGACAGAATAGCAACAAAAAAGCTGAGCTGTAGGAAAAGGCAGAATTCATACAATGGAGCATTTAGGTTAGCGTGAGTCTAAGAAAGAGGATGAGATGGTAAAGAATGCACAAAAGAAGGGTGAGCGAAAGCTTCTCACAGGATTTTGTGAAGAGGTAAAATGACTGCGGCCACCGTGGGAAGCAGCTGAGGAGTTCTTACCATACTGGCTGACCGACAGCTTGGCTGAGCAGGGGAAGAAGGGAACTATGAGCCACATTTAAACCGTCATTTTAAACAATGCTTCTTTTTGAAGATTTATGTGTCTGAGTGTTTTCTTGCACATATGTACTGATACACATACACACAAACTCCGCTTCTGCAGAAGTCAGAAAGAGGTGCTGGTTCCCTGGAACTGGAATGATAGGAAGTTGTGATCCACCACGCAGATGTCGGGAACTGAACCCAGATCTTCTGACAGAGCAGAGTTCTCTTAATTACTGAGCCATCTCTTCAGCACATGTCATTATTTAGACCTTAGGTTTTTACATTTTTAAACGTGTCTACACAAACACACCACACACACATATTTGTGTTTGTGCGTGTGCACGCTATAGCATGCGTGTGTATGCTATAATGCACATGTGTAGGGTAGGGGACAACTTTGGGGAGTCAGTTGTTCATGTGGGTCCTGGTGACTAAACTCAGGTTGTCATCAGGGTTGGTGATACTGTTACCTGGTCCAAAAAAAATGATGGTCCAAAACACATCATTTTCGGTTTTGGTTTGGTTTGGTTTGGTTTTTTTCGAGACAAGGTTTCTCTGTGTAGCCCTGGCTGTCCTGGAACTGAACTCTGTAAACCAGGCTGGCCTCGAACTCAGAAATCCACCTGCCTCTGCCTCCCAAGTGCTGGGATTAAAGGCGTGCGCCACCACTGCCCGGATAAAACACATCATTTTCATGAGTCAAAGATAATAGCGATTAGAAAAATTAGGGAGTCAGATCTAAGAAAATGCATATATCATGACGGTTTGGCTCTGTTGCAAAAGACATGCAAAAGAGGAAATAAAGATTAAAATAGGAAACATGGACATTTTGGAGGGGCAGAGAATGAGGTGTCTATATCTCTGGGATATGGCATTGTCTAGTCTAGCTGCAACTGCAAACACCTGATGACATTCTTGGCTCCTTATGGTAGACAGTGTGGGACTTGTTCATATGCTCTCAGCCACATATTCACACCAACTGTGAGAACATTTCTCATTTTCTATCCGTGATCCCAGTTTCCCAGTCACAGCTATTGTGCTTTTGTCTTCTAAAATAGGAGCTGCATTTGACAATACCGAGTGTGCAAACTTATCCTGTGTAGGCTTAGCACACTTCTAATGGCAAGACAGTGAGTCCTTATGGTGGGAGGCAGTACCTGGTAGCATTCTGAGATTAACCTATTTACTGAAGATTTGATCCATGAGTCATCTTAGCAGGTGGACTCAAACATGCGGACTTTGGTCTATGTAGGTTAATGTTTTTGCATCTCAAATTTTTAAAATTGGATTAACAGTTTGAAAAAGATTGTAGGCAAGCCATACTTTTAATAGAATTAAAGAACAGGAGATATAGTTATCTCTTCAAATAACTGCAGATATCAGATAGGCGTAGCATGCAGTTAATCTTGGTAGCAAGCTCACAAAAACAGATTGCCCCTAGGAAGTAAAATAGCAGTGGACATTCCTGTTCCTGGGGAGACCTATGGTAATCTGAACTTAGGACCAGAACATGGCTATCTGGTATTTCCTTGGCTCTCTTGTCTTCCTTGTGTTGTCACCTCAAATGGCTTCTTACTAGACAGACTGTATCCATCAATCTTGTTCTTCCTATAGACATCACAAGACTCCCATGTAGTAGAATATTTCCTCTCCTGAATGGTAGCTCCCTGTCTTCTGACTGGTTAATTCTCTGCTATTCTTATGACAGATGAGAGTAAATCTGGCCATGTGGTGGTCCAGCTTTCTACACAAAAAATATCACTTTAACAGCTGACATTTTGTCTTTCATTGAAGTACAACTTGCCTTGTGTGGATTCTCGGTTTCAATGTGGAGTGTGGCACCTACAATGATCCTACGTACATTGCTGGTTGATCCCAATGATAGAGGCCTTCTCAGGCCTTCACGTCACCTGTGAGATAGGAAAATGACCCATTCTTGGAAGACGAGGTCAAGCCTTATTCTGCTCTTTCAGTCTCTTCAGTGAAGCCGGATCAGCCTAAAGCCAGCATCAGTTGTTAGAAGGCGGTGTGTGTGTAAGAGCTAGCTGCCATTTCCTACTGTGTGCCATTTCCTACTGTGTGGCCCCAGGTCATATGTGAGCATGGGTTATGGCTACGCTGCCTGCCCAGCAGCACCACACAGATTCCTAGTCTGTGCCGAAAGCAAGGAGGCAGAAATAGTCTTTGCCTGTGTCATTTGCCTGTTGAAATTTCTTTCTGGGATTTTTCCAAGAAAGACAACTATTTCTGATAGGCATAGGAAACCAGAAATATTTCATCATCTTGCCAATGACTTCAAAATTCCATGCATACTTGGAAAAAGAAGAAAAGTGGACATGAGAGCCAAGGGTCACTGCTCTCATCTTCCCATTCCAGAAGCTTAGTGTCTTTTGAATGGCCATGGCTCCATCGTGGCCCTGTGAGCACTGTTTGGTGTTGGGATGGTCCTTTTCTTGGAATTCTACCTCATCTCCATCTTTTCTTTGAGGCCTGCAGAAAAGTTCTTGTCAGTCATTACAAACTCAGGACTGATACCTGCTCTGTATCCTAAACACAAGAGTAACTACCAAGTCAGGCTTACTCAGATCACCTTCTTAGTATTTCTGAACTCTGAAGATTTTTAAAACTTTTAATATCATTTAAAATAGTGTGTGTGCCCAACAGTGTTCAATCTGTTGGAACTAGAGTTATAGGCAGTTGGGCACAGAACTTGGGTCCTCTGAAGAGCAAGCAGTAAGTGCTCTTACCTGCTGAGCCATCTCTCCAGCCCTGAATTCTCAACATCTATATTAACATGATTATTAGGTTCTTATGCTTTTATACCTACAATATTTTTGCATAAATTATCTCCCAGTGAATATAAGTTTCGTGTGTTGTCAACTCTGTCTTGTAAGAGCATCACTGTCACAGGTGGTGTTGGGAAAGACGTTAGAGTCATACAGGTCGGTGGCAGAGTGCTTCCTTAGCATTCACAAAACCTGAGATTAAACCCTAGCGTGAGACTGGGAAGGTCGGGACAGGAGAGTCCTGAAGAGAGGATTAGAAAAGTGAGGTTAATGTTAAGAGTAACTTTTCTCAGCACATTTGGTGTGGCCATCTATGTCCAGACTCAGACAGCTCCTGTGGAAGGAGACACTGCAGACACCTTCCTCTAGAAAGCAGCATGAACCTATGAAAGCATTTCTAGTTTTGAAAGTAGGGACTTAAGGCCTTACAGCTACAGCTGATTTGAACTCATAGCAGTCCTCCTGCCTCAGCCTCCAAGTGCTGGGTTCCTAGACCTGTGTCACCAACATGGTTTCCAAACCTTTGCCCTGAAGTACATACTTGTCGTAAGAGCAAAATCCACTTCCCCTGCAGACTCTGTACTTTCCGAAGAGAAAAGCCTAAGTAGGCATGAACGTCCTGAACGGGATACAGCCAAGGCCATCAGGGAGGTGTGTGCACTGACCCTCAAAACAGGGCTTCCAGAACGGTCTGCAAGTCATCAGCTGCCTCGAGTTTTGTTCAGGCTCAAGCATTCAATGGCTACCCTTGTGGACCTAGGACCTTCTCTTTTTTTTAAAATCTGGGTCAGTATGATTTTGGCTGTATTCTACCACATCAGCAAATATGACCATTTTCACATTAGAATATATGATGCCTTCTAATCGGCTATTGTAGATGGCCAGTTCAGTGCTTACTTCCTCTAGCTGTGCTGTAGATGGCCAGTTCAGTGCTTACTTCCTCTATGCCTTTAGTTTTTCCTTTGCTCATCTTATGGTTTTGTATGGGCACATTTGTTATGTGTGGGCACGTGCGTGTGGAGGCCCAAAACTGACAGTGGTCACATGCCATGTTATTTATTGAGGCAGGGTCTTTCATTGACTCCAGAGCTCGTCACACCGTCCTCTGGCTTCTCCAGTGCTGGGACTTCAGGTGACATCCCAGCCAGGTCGCCATGCTTGCACAGTGAGGACTTTATCTCCTGGGCCGCCTCCTCGGTGGCTTTGCTTTGCTTGTTTCTTTGTTTCTTTGTTGGAACTTTGGACCAGGAGTTTTCTAGGAACTGAATTACACATTTGCTGTTGGACAGCTTAGAGTGATACCATAGTTTTGCCACTATAATATATGTTAGTCATTTATTTCTAAGGGAATGAATAGAGCTTAGGTGGAGGGATATAAGCCATTGCAGGTTCATTAGCTATGCTAATTCTATGCTAATTCACAGAGCTTGGACATAGATCCCTGTGTATTGGTATTTGACTGTTTTGAGGCGTCCTGCTGACTAACTCGCCTGCTGTTACTTTCAGTGGAGAAATGGGCAGAAGGAGTGACAGTGGAGAAGAAAGAGTGTGTCAAGGAACCCATAAAACCACCTCCAGTTCCCTGTGAGCCTACAAGGATGGAAAAATCCACAGACACAGAGGAGGACAATGTAGCCGGACCACTATTTAGCAACAAAACCACTCAGTTCCCATCAGTTCATGCTGAGGTACAGCCTGAGGAGACAAGTGAAGGAGCTTGGGGTCCTTCTGAGAAGCCGACCACTTCTAAGACGAGCACCCCACCCTCATCCCCACCTCCAGCGCCTGTCTCTGCCGAGTATGCCTATGTCCCAGCTGACCCAGCTCAGTTTGCCGCTCAGATGTTAGGTAATGTTGCATCTACTTATTCTGAAGTGTTAATGGTGGACGTGGCAACAAGTACACCTGCTGTTCCCCAGGACGCACTGAGTGCAGAGTTTGCTGAAGAAGTCGTGCTGTCTGCTCCTCTGGTGTGTTCTGGAGAGACGGCAGAAATGCAGGGAGTTGTGGGTCCTATGTCTAAGGCTGAACCACCAAAGGCTTCCTCAGCCCCCTTGCAGGGTGAACAAGAACCTCCTGCCCATGATGAAGCTCCTGATACTCAGGTTACATCAGCCTGTCGTATATCATCCATGTATAACGATGTGCCTGTCAATGAAGGCGTGGTCTATGTCGAGCAGATCCCGGGGTACATAGTTATCCCTTTTCCTGATCAAGTTGCTTGTGTTAAAGAGATTGAGCAGTCACCACCAGTTAGTCCCAAATCTGTAGAACCCACGACTAAAATATCTAGAGAGTCTCTGAAAATTGTCCAGGTGGAGAATTCCCAACACAAGTCCTCAGTACATATGGAGGCAGAGGCTACAGTTCTGCTCTCTAGCACTGCTTTAGATGGTCAGCCCGAGGTACCTGCAGAACCCCTGGATGCAGAGGGCTTTCTCAAAATAGCCTCTGAAAATTCTCTGCACCTTGAAATGGAGATCGTTACCATAGACCCTGACGATCCTGGCCAGGAGGAGTCAGGGGGGAACGCTGCACCCCATTCATCTGGTGACCCCTTCCCTCCTGCGCCAGGAGGCTTTACTGAACCAGAAATCCAACCAGATGGGGAAGCTGCACCTGAACAGGTTTGATGAAGCCAGGTAAGAAAATTAGATACTTGCACACTCACACACTGTTTCAGGTGACATCTGTGTCTAGTGTCCGGCCACCCAGCTCTGCTCTCGGGTCAACTGGTCAAAGTCCATGTTCAGGTTTTTTAAATGCCAAACCTACTTAAAGGCTTTGTTGTACTTAAAATTTTACTATTATGGAAATCACATGGCGTTGTCAAAGCTTGATTCATCTTGCACATTTGTAAACAAGAGAATCTGTTTACAGAATGGTTATGGGTGTCACTTTGAGGTTGTTCATCCGGGACAAGTTAACCCTGAACACTGCATTTATTTGGGCTGTGGCATTTAACCCTGGAGGAAATGGTGGTGTGGCTGACTGCTTTCGCTGAGTCAGGAGGACTGTGCAATCAGGCTTGGTGCTGGCTCAGACACTGCTGCCTACTTTGGGCCTTCCTGCAGCTGAGGGAGCGGCGCTATAGTTGGATGGAGAGAGGACAGATTAGATGGAGCTTCTGTGACACAGGAAAGCAGCGGAAATAATAGCTGCCCACGTGAAAACAGCAATGGATGCAGGTCGCGTGCTTGCTCAGTCACGCGCTGGTTCCTTAGGTCAGTTAGTGCAATGCACACTGAAGTCAAGCTCTGTACTTGGCTGCTGAGCCTCCAGCTGACTTTCCTCCTGACACAGGAGTTACAGTCACCATTTCCATCCCATTATGGCATTTGGTCTGCCTGCCCTTCTGCCTAGCTGGGCACTGCAGTGGCCCTCCCTTCTCTCCCGGGTGTCTGAAGGGACATGCATGAAAGAAGCCACCCATTCCTGTTGCAGAAGCTCTCAACTCTGACTCAAACCAGAATAAATCAGAAATATTACCAAAGCAGGTGCTTAGCAATCAAATTCTGACTGGCAGTGTGACAGATTCAGTGCAGCTGGAATGGCAGAGGGCTTCACAGAGCCCGTGCAGCTGGCATCATGGGGCTTGAGCTGCATTTCTGGCCAACTCACTGTTTTCAGGCACTTAGCTGTTACTGAGGGACAGCTGTCCTTAATACTGTGGACAAGTAACCAAGAAAACTCAGATTGACGTCCTAGATTCTCCTGTTTGGAGAGACTGGAGATTTGGATTGTGTTTTTAGTAAGCTTGAAGATAAACTGAACTTGTCTGAAGCAGTTGAAAGTCTCATTTAATGTGTGCATAGTGTAATTTCTGTGAAGAGAGGAAAGGCTGCACCAGAAAAAGCCCAGAGTTCAGAACATGAACTGGGTGCATGAGTCCCTGTCTTGGCAAGCCACCCTCAGAATTACAGATTCCCTTGCTGGAAGGGAGCCGATGGCTTTTCTCGCCTTCTATATTAAAACGCACACCAGCTTTTGGCTGTCTTTTGAGGCATATGGTGGTGTCTAGCTTTGGCTAAAAGGAGTGCTCTCTGGGATTCTGAGTCCTAGATGAGGTAATAGTTTGGAGATGGGAGATGGTGGTGTCTGTCAAAAGACCAGGGATGTTAGGTGGCATCTAATATCTGAGTTTAGGGGGAGAAGCCACTGTGCAGATGGAAAAACATGGTTTTTGTTTGTTTCTTTACACGTTTATTTATTTTATGTATGTGAGTACACTTTAGCTGTCTTCAGACACACCAGAAGAGGTTATTGGATCCCATAACAGATGGATGTGGTTGCTGGGAATTGAACTCAGGACCTCTGGAAAAGCAGTCAGTGCTCTTAACCTCTGAGCCATCTCTCCAGCCCCATCTCTCCAGCCCCTAACATGATTTTTTTAATGGCTTCACATGTTTGATTATTTTTGGTAAAGTAAAAAGTTTTGTTGACTTTCTTCTGAGTGCCACATGGAAGCCACATACAGAGTTTAAGATTCTGGTTAGGCATGGTGGTAATCCTAGCTCTTGGAGGACTGAGACAGGAAGACTGCCAAGAGTTCAAGGCCAGCCTGGGCTCACAGTGATAGTGTCTCAAGGAACCAAAACAGTGTTAAGAGTCTGGAAACAGCAACTTAGGATACAATTGCTTCTTTAGCAGCAACTAGACCGTCCCTGCCATTGCTGTCACCCCTTTCCAACTGTTCTGAGCCGTCTGCTCCTTCACATTACCAGGCACAATTTCCATAGTTCTCTCTATAGCATGCTTTATGGCACATACTACTACAATTGCTTATTTATATGTTTTTAAAAAAAGATTTAAAAAGACATGACTGTGCATAGTGCCTGATACAGAGACCAAACCTTTAATGCCTGCAATTTTTTTCTTATAGCACTAGCAACAAGCGAAGCAGGACAACCACCACCATATTCTAATATGTGGACACTTTATTGTCTAACTGATATGAATCAACAAAGTCGCCCATCACCGCCACCTGCACCTGGGCCTTTTCCCCAAGCAACCCTGTATTTACCTAATCCTAAGGAGCCACAGTTTCTGCAGAACCCTCCGAAAGTCACTTCTCCAACTTATGTGATGATGGATGACAGCAAGAAGACCAATGCCCCACCTTTTATATTAGTAGGCTCAAATGTTCAGGAAGCGCAGGATTGGAACCCTCTTCCTGGACATGCTGTTGTGTCACAGTCAGATGCCTTGAAGAGATATGCTGCAGTGCAAGTGCCCATTGCTGTTCCTGCAGATCAGACATTCCAGAGACCTGCCCCAAATCCCCAGAATGCTAGTCCTCCTACAAGTGGACAAGATGGCCCCAGACCGCAAAGCCCAGTCTTTCTTTCTGTTGCTTTCCCAGTAGAAGATGTAGCTAAAAAGAGTTCAGGATCTGGTGACAAACGTACTCCCTTTGGAAGTTATGGTATTGCTGGCGAAATTACTGTGACTACTGCCCATGTCCGCAGAGCAGAACCTTAAAAGAGTAGGTAACCCTTCCTACGTGACATGTGGGCTGTGACACTTGAGCCTTCAGCACTTAGAGGTGGGGTATTCATACACTTGATGAAACACGGGGGATACTTAAGATTATGTGCTTGGCCTCTAACCAGAATGTCTAGACACCTCTGATTACATGGTAGATTCTAAAAGAAAGATAGTTTTCTTAGAAATAAGGATAATTTTAAAGGAACAGGGAGCAACCAAGATGAGATGCTGACTGTGTGTCCATGCAAGAGGTTAAACAGAGGAGCTGAAGGAACAATTGGCCTTTCAGAGAGACTAACTATATGTAACAGATTGAACACAGAGGGGCTGAAGTTTTATCAGTCAATTTTTTATTCTCCCATCAGTGTAGACAGTGGGGTGAGTAAAGCATGAACCCCAGGGAGAAGACAAGCACTTTATATGAAGTGCTGCCAGGCCTGTGGCTTTGACAGCCGTTGTGATCTTGGGGGGGGGGGGGGGGGGGGACGACAGGGAGACAGTATTTCAATTACATGGCCATGGTTTTAATTACAACAACCTTGTGTTGTTAAGAGGTGGCCTCAGCAGGAAATGCTAGGATATTTTTGATTAGTAACACGAAGCATGTAGATCAGACTAAACAGTTCAATGTCTCTTCATTGACAGATGCTGAAAATGATGCTGTCTGACTCAGCATTCAAGGTGGAGTTTGTCACCATGTGAACTGTATCAATAAACTTCCGCAAGCACAAAACTGAATTTGTTTCCATAACTTAGCAGGGACACAAACTTCCTTGACATTGTCCAGTTCATTATATGACCAACCTTGCAGTCAGGAAGTCAGCTTCAGTTTCTAATTCTAGAGTGCTAACTGACCCTTCATATTATGTATGCTAGGTGACTGCCCCGGGAACACCTCTGATATAGTGCTAGGTTACAATATCAACTGAAATGCTAAAAGCATTCACACTTTTTTTTTTATATTCTAGAGCCTTTATTTAGCATCATAACACTTGTTAATAACTTCAAGACAATTAACATAACTTACTGGAAGCTACCTAAGGCCCTTTAGGGCAAGTATCTCAGTCTGGTTTGGTTGGATAAATACTATGAGATTACCCCAATTGATGGGGAAAAGCTACTGTACAGTGGGCCTCCAGTACCTTGCAAACTCAAACTGCACAAGGCCTTCTCTTACCTAGATTATAATACATGAGTGCAGCTTAATTTCTCTGTGGCATTTGCCACTGGAAGTTGAGGCTAAAAGGTTTGTCATTAGATAATAATATTGATCAAAATCTATTTTTAGGGCATTTTTGTGATTTTCAGTTCAAACATACAAGTTAACCCTGTAAAGTCTAATGACGGTGATGTGAACATAAATTCAGAGCACTAAGATAAGGAAATGCCTGGTCCAGTTTAGAATTTTCAAATCAGGAATTCTGCCCCCTCTCTAGAAGGTGGGAAAGAAAAATTGAGAGGATTAATTTCCCTAAAGGCCATCTTACCAATTTAGTTTTTGTAAAATGATGAGCACATAACATTGTATAGAAGAATTCTAAACATTTCAAAGCGACATCTAAAATATTCAAGCATTATAGCATAAAAATATTCAAAATAACTTGATTTTTGGATCACTATAGAGTCCCATAGAGCTGAATATTACACTAGGTTCCCGTCTCCAGCAGTGGGGACAGAAACTCCACCCCAACAGCTCTCACTTCCCATGAGCAGTGCTTCAAGTAAGCAACTGTGGAGCGATAATGCCTTGCTCTCTTTCGGATCATCCCCAGTGTGACGAGATGCCTCGCCTATTGGGTGAAACACAAATTATAGAGGAGTAGAAACCGAGGGGAAAAAATTTAAAAACTTAAGCTTAAGACTTATTTAGATTAGCAAACACCTTGACTTCTCTCACTTTAATAAATATCAGGCAAATTGAAGTAGTTTCTGTCCCAGTAGCTGCCAGAATAAATCCAGTCCTGTGCTCCACTGTAAGGGTTAGGACCTTGATGGAACCACCTGTTCAATGAGAAAGGGCAAAGTTCAGAGGTCAAATGACTCAAAAACCACAGGCTACTGCTATTTATGCTCTGTGTGTCCTAGATTTTCTGAGTAACAAAGAAGTGATGGGTTTTCTAGTGGTTTTCTAGTCGGGGAACATATATGCGTACTACTCCCAAAGAGGACACATCTTCAAGCAAAAGTAGCTACAATCCACAGCGGTTAGCAATGAGCACTAAATGGGATCTGTCCCATGTGTGATCATGGAGGCAGTCTGTGAGGCTGTCAACAGCGTATCAGTGACTGTAGGGGTCGCATGTACCCCAAGAGCTCCATCTGACAGGTGAGCTGAGTGTCAGAGCACTTAGCACAGTTGACATTGGCAAACAGGTTTGAGTTCAAAGGCTATGATTTTCCTCATCTGCTATGCCACACACACCCCAGTGAAATGAATCCAGTCCAGATTTTACTGGGTCTCAATTTAGATTCTTGGCTTTTAACATTTTAACCTGTCCTAATTATAAAATGAGCTATCTGAGCCATTTCCCTGTCTCTAAAAGGTATCACCATGCTAACAATCCAGCACTTGGGAGCAGCTTTAACACTGTAGAGGGGTGAGAGACCTGGAGTGCATGCAGGCAGGAAGGGTAGGAGTTACCTAGGTCCTGCTCATTCATGCAATCATAGCAGCCATCTGCCTGGGTTTTAACCTGAATATTTTTTTAAAAGTTCTCTTCCAAAAACTATTATGTGAATAAATCCAAAACAGCCACTGAGGTGGATGCTATAAGAGCATTGCTACATCTATCTAAAAGATGTGAGCTGACTATCATGTCTACTGGAATGCTTACAACATTGTGTCTCTGTTGACTTTAACATTCACTTAGTAACTGAATCGTGGAACAATGGTTACAAGTGACTCATTAATAAAACAAGAGATTACAAAGGAACTAACTCCCAGACCAATCAAACATCAGATATTTGACAGTGCCCAAAATCTTTTTCCTAATTTTATCCTGTCTAGTGCCTGTTTGAAAAAGGCACTACTCAAAGGAATGATGCATGATACACACACATGAATGATGCTGTAATCTACACAGAGATGTGAGCAAACATACTTTCACGCCCAAATCTAACTCTAGATTGTAGTCAGGATGGAACTTTAGAGCCTTGCAATAGGGAAGGAATGTTGGACAAGGAGAAAAGATACATGTGCTCAGCAGATGTCGTCTGTAACGACTGCCAACACTGTAGCTTTCATTCTCAAGTCATTTTTCTTGTCACGAACATAATTCTTCCTTTTAATACTTTAGGATAATGTACCTGGAAATCATATCCTTTGGGCCTGGGGCAGACGAGCAAGGGACCCTGCTCTGTGGCTCACAGTGCATCATACCCCTGACACACACACACACACACACACACACACACACACACACACACACACACACACAGCAGCCTACTAGTTGGCCCACACTGATCCAGGTACACACCTTGTCTTCCAGTCCTCTTCTGACTTGGACCTGTTTTTGCGGGCTGCTCTTTGTTTTTCCTCAAGTCGTTTTTTTTCTTCACTAGCTTGATCTAAAATAAGGCCAATGAAAACCACATTCGTATACAGGGCATGCCAGGCATGGCACTAAAACCTAACTGCTGACAACACTGGCCACACGGAGTGCTGTTACCTTCCCTGAACAGCATTAAAGTCAAGATAAAATCTGATACATACAAGTGCAGATTAGTGGCAGTTTGCAATCTTAGCTATTTGGAAATTGAGGCAGGAAGATTCTAAGTTCAAGGCCAGTGTGGGCAACTTAATAAGACCCTTTCTTTAAAAATAAAAAGGGCTAGAGAGCTACCCCAATAGTAGAGCATTACCTAGCATGTGAAACCTCGGGGTCAACTCCCAGTACCAACTAAGTTA
Organism: Uromys caudimaculatus; assembly: GCA_028551405.1. NCBI lineage: Eukaryota > Metazoa > Chordata > Mammalia > Rodentia > Muridae > Uromys > Uromys caudimaculatus. Next base: position 2,860,868 of record CM052715.1, read on the forward strand.
ATTAGACAAAACATCCACACACACTCCACACTAGCGTAGGAAGTGTTGGCATCCAGCACTGTCATGTCTTTTTTTTTTTTTTAACCGATTTATAGAGAACTTCATTCATGCATATAATGAGCCTTCATCAGACAACATCTGGATACCTCTGCATTTTACAAAAAACAATATGCTTATTGTTAGGGCCACAAATGTCAAGCTAAAATGCTCAATGAAAACTGAGTAGAAAAACCTAATAAAAATGAGATTATTGAAAATTCTGAGTGAGACCTCAGAGATTCCCTTCAGTTCATTCCTAAGTAATTCAAACAACTGTACAAAATACCTTTGCTCTGTCCCTCTGTAGAGAACTAGTCTCAGTGAGGACTTTAAGCCCAATACCACATACTAGAGGAGGAGGTCTGTACTGTCCATGTCTGTCCTATGCTTTCTAAGGCTAGACTGGAGCCATGGCCTCTTGGGTCAACAGAAGTTTCCCATTTTAAGATTAAATGTGTCACTGAAGATGAAGCCATGCTCTTTAATGAGGCTCACAACGTGAATTTTCAAATAGAGTGAAGTTTGCAGACCACAGTTTAAAGCTGCGGTGTCCTCTGACAGACAACTCTAAGAGGCTGACTGTGGGTACAACGGCCTGCTGGTGGTCTCCTCACCTATCTCTCCATTCTCCATGGCTCTGATGTCGGGCCGCAGCCTGCAGTCAGTCTTGGGAATCACACTCTCCATCTCCTTGTCTACTTCATTCAAAACCATGGCAAAGCTGGTGAAATTATACATCTGAAACACAGCCAAGTAAGCACGTTAGCACCTACCAAGGTGAGGGAAAAGCCTCAGGAGAATTCATCCACTCCTGGAGCGACACATCCCATGCAGTTGTGATCAGCCTCTCTCAGAGGACATGGCTAAAGGTCTCCATCGAAGTCTGCAGCATCCTGTGGACGCTCACAGCAGACCTCACAGGGTACTATACTAACACCCGTTCTGTTTCCTTCATTACCGTCACATCCTGCTGGGTCTGCAGGGTCTACACTGATCAACTGCATCAGTCTGTTTAACAAGGGCTTGTCTCACCCCCAGGTCCCTTAGTGAAGCTCTATCCAGTATGTACTCCAGCTCACAGAAAGCCCTCTGCATAAGGACGGAATGTGACATACGGGAGGTAGCACGGGACAACTAAAAGGTCTTAGGCTCTGCTGCGAATGGAAGGGCATTATGCAAACTGGATATCAAATAGCTACTGTATTTAGCAGGCTGGGCTCACCTGAGCAGAGTTGGGAGGCCTCGGGGCTATCCGCCACAGTAGCACACTTCCAGGGATAATGAAGACACTCTCAGAATCTGGCACCGGCATCTCATCAGACTCCTCAGATGAGCTTGTCTAGAAAGCCAAGCAAGGTTTTAAATATACAACTACGTGCTCGATGACTAAACAAGGTCTTAGAGCACGCACAGAAGGGCTGAAACTCCTTGTCCAAACAGCAATTTTCAGAAGGTCAGACAGACTGAGGCATGTGTAGGCACACAGCCCAGGGCACGAGGGTCTGAAAGGACTTAGCTTCCATGGTTCCCAGGACTGTCCCTGGGACCCCATGCTGTTTGTTACCCCTACTTTTTTTTCTTCAACCATCAACAGAAAGAGCATCCCATGCCCTCCAAAGAAACACAGCCAGTCCCAAATGCAAATCAGCAAGGCTGTCGACAGCCTCCAGCCAGCTACTTGGAATAACAGGGATCCTGGGGCCATAGCAATAAGGGGTTATCCACCAAACACATGCTCCTGAAGCAGGCGTGGATGGGAAGACAGACACCTGGAGGCAGGCTGCGGAGGTCATAGGTGTATGCAAACCTGGGTGAAGGAGAGACAGAGCAGGACCGCTGGGGGTGCTCTACTTGTCCGGCTGAATGCCAGCTGAATGACGCGTGCTGGGTGTCTGGGACTCTAGCCTTGTTCAAGCCCTTGTTGCCGCTGTCTTTCTTTGCTATAGTGGTTTACATTTCTAAAGCTTCTAGTCTTTTAAACACAAAATGAATATTTACTGAGCAAGTTCAAAATGCTCAGAGTTGGAATGCAGAGTGCTACAGGAGCAGCCTGGCAACCTGAGAGCTACACACTAAAGGTCAGGAGAGTCAGAAGCCAATGCATGCACACATGTGAGAGCCAAAGTTTACATACTGAGCCACTTAACCAAATTCATCAATGACACAGAGCCAGCAGGCTTCCTCAACACTGCAGACAAAAAGGAGCTCTTACAAAAATAGTAGGTAAAAAAAGGAAGTGGTTTCCTCTGCTTACTTCCCCACTGACCAGAGCTCTGCTAAGCACTGTTTGTTGGTCTTTGCTGATTAGACTTGATGAATCTATTAACATCACACCAGAAAACATAAAGAAGTCCAAGATTTTGAAGGTGCAGTAAAATCCTCAACAAGTGTTAACAAGACTGCAGCTTCTGGTTGGCTTCTGGGTGAGCTGCCTGTGAACAGACAGTGGGACAACAGCAAGGTGCCATGATGCCAATGCTGCTGCCCAGGGCATGGGAGCCTTTGAGGGACAGCAGCAGTGGGCACGGGGCAGCTGTGCCCAGGACAGGAGAAAGCAGGCCAGGGTGGGAGCTTGGGAAGAAGCCTACTTTTCTATAAAGAACCAACATAAGAATATTTTCTGGAATCTGGACAGAGAGAGGCTCAGTGACAGGTGCACTGAGACAGTGGTGTTCAAGTTCCTTTCCTCAGTGCTGCTGCGACCATGCAGTCTGAGACATTTCCTTCTTCATCCCACTGCAGAGGACAGTGGGTTCACCTCGCACAGGAGCACATGCAGGCAGGAACACGAGAGCAGTGCACTCACAGCTGAGGGAAGCAAATCAAAGCTGTGTACTCCAGCCAGAAAGAAAACAATCAGGCCCAAGGCTAACTGCTAATGAATAAAGTCACAGATAAAGAAATGTGCCATCTACCCTGAGAAAAGCAGGAGCTGCTTGAACCTCCTCACATCTGAAAATTAATGGAGAGATGAGCAGACACGGAGAATTTCACATGAAAGGAAAGCAGCCAGCCTTTGACAAGTTTGATACACTTTCTCTCATGTGGACGCTCTAGGTTACGCACCACGCATGCCATGAAAGTGGGAGTGGAACTGTTTAGGAGGAGGAAGGGCAAGAAGAAACAGGAAATAGGAAGGAAAGAGGGTGATGAGGCAGGAAGTACAACACATACTTGTTGTGTTGGAGAAGCCAAAAGAAAACCTACCATTTAGTATGGAAGCTAAAGGAATTTTTTAAAAAGAAGCAACAAACACAAACAAGCCCCAGTTTTATGACTTGGTAGGCCTGAGTCTGGGGACTGAGCCTGGACTTAGAGCCTGCATGTTGAGTGAGCTATCAGACAACACCTGGCTGGTAGACAGGGGGACACTTGGAGCAAAAAGGACTTTAAACTGAGAGCATAGAGTGTTCTGAGACCTTCACAAAGTCCAGCAAAGAACTCCACTCATCTAGCAAAAAGGTGCTACTAGAACGCCCATTGTAGAGTTGACATCAGAGGCCGAGGGCTGGAAATGATCTGAGCTTGCCCTGCTCACAGATGACAGAGGTGGTTTCTAACCCACAGTCTCTGCTTTTCCTGGCTAGGCTCCAAACAAGCATCTCCTGCCCCACAGGTACAATCCCTCTGTAGCTCTCAGCAACGCTGACTGCAGGAAAGAGATACAAGCCTGCAGAATGCCAAAGCAGGCCTGTGGCAGGCAGGCAGCTTATGCATGCCTGGGATGGGGACAAAGACACCTTACAAACAGCAATGGCCAGCAGAAGACAGCAGTGTAGGACAGCCTGCACTGTGTGCAGTCAGGGAGGCAGGGACAGAAGACAGCCTGCACTGTGTGCAGTCAGTGAGGCAGGGACAGAAGACAGCTGGCACTGTGTATTGTCAGTGAGGCAGGGACAGAACAGCGAGACGGGAAATGCTCACAGATGTGAGGAAAGCTTACCTCCAAGGACCATTTCTACCTCTAACACTCAAGAACAGGAGGCAAACCTACTCCTGTACCATTGAGATGGCACCAACTTTCCCAAGTGACACTAATCAAGTGGATACTCCACACACTAGTGACACACTGCCACAGCCACCAGCAGCTCAGGCCTAGCATTCTCCACTAAGGACAGATATCGCTCCATTCAAAAGATGCAACGAGAAGAATCCATGTGTTAGCAGCACTGACAAACGACCCAGAGACAGGCGGCTCCAAAGGGTCTGTCCACATGCAGGAGCCCGTGACTGCACCCCTGCAGCGTGCTTACCTGTTTGCTGTTCTTCTTCTCTTCTGTGTTTTTCTTATCATTTTTTTTGTAAGCGTCAAACGTGGCGGGGTCTACGCTGTACAAGCACTCAGTCCACTTCCCATAGAGAGCACAGAGTTTCTTTTTGCTATCAAGAGAAAGTGTTATTCAGTCACCGGCTAAGCCTACACTGTGCTATAATAAAGTGTTACTATGTTTTTATATGTACAACCTCTAAAGAAATAGTTATTTTCTTTAGAGGACTTTACTGTTATTAGAATGCAGTCTGTCAGGCAGCACAGCTGAACACCAATATCTAAGTAATCGTATATGGTCAAAGCTAAAGAACTCATACCTTTTATCTTGTATGTAGCCTTCAACTTTGTGTAATTCCTTGCCAAAAAGACCGCATGGCTTAAAATTCAGCACACACTTGTCCCCAGTCCTACAAAGGAAGGTAAGTTTCCATGACCATGCAATGCGGAGAACAGAAAGTGGATGGCTTTCTGGCACAGCCACTGTTTGCTGACTTTCTAACTATCAAGGGCTTCCCACCCTCCTCTCCACCGGCTCTGCCCACAAGGACAAGCTCAGAAGGACTCACAGCAATGAGTACAGAATCTGAGAGTCACTTTTCAGAGTATCCCCAAACTTTGCCCACTTTATCCGCCCTCTAGCAATACCAAGTGAACACAAGGGGAAGCCGGCTGAGACTGGAAGGCAGCCCTAGGGAGGCCCAGGGTCCACCCAGTCTGTGCTCCACAGATGCAGCAGGAATTATCATGAAATGGAAAGCCTTCTATCCTATTCGCTCAGGAGTTATGTGTATTCCCTGCCCTTAAACGCCCACCAGGCGGGAAGACCTTTGGAAGAGAAGCGCCCACGAAGAGCTGGAGAGTGCTTACTTGTGGTTTAGGATTTCCATGTTGCCATACTGTTCAATCCAGAGTTTGCCCACGATGATATTGTGCACACAACAGGTGGGGTTTGTCCATGTGTATGCCTCGTTGTGTCTAAAAAAACAACCCCAAACCCAGATTAGTAGCTGAGAGTCATTTTGTTCAAGTGTCATTCACTGCATGAACAGGACGTCCTGGTTTTAACCCTGAAGCAGGGTGTGGCAGTGAACATCTGTACCACAGCAGCAGAAGCATCCAGACAGGCAGATTCTAGAGCCTTGCTGGTTCCAGTCAGTGAGAGGCACTGTCTCAAAAAATAGGGTAGACAGCAATATAAGAAGACCCTGGGGCCCAACTTTTGGCCTGTATGCACTCACCCAAACACACTTTCTCTCTCTCTCTCTCTCTCTCTCTCACACACACACACACACACACACACACCACTGATGTTAACTCATAGTAAAACAAGTATTACCTTCTCTTTTTTATTGTTTTAAAAAATAAACTATACATAAGTTGAAGATTCCCTAATTCAAAAATTCAACCTCCAAAACATTTGCACACTGACACAAAACTCAAAAAAATCTTTGATTTCTGGGCATTCTGGTATTTCTTTCAACTGGTAAGATCTACACAGCCATTCCAAAATCCAAAGGCTCCTAAGTATGGAACAGGAGTCTTCCCAGGCTTTTCTGAGAAGGAATATTCAACCTGTATTACTCCACAGTTTGCTGCAACATGAACGGTGGATGGAGAGGTAGAAGATCGAAATGAAAACTCCAGGCGGCATTTTCCAGAACCCCCAGGCCAGCTAACCAATTCAAACTCCAAAACTTGTAATGGTACATATCACTTGCCTTGAAAACAAAAACTCTGGGGGGCTTTGTAGAGTTATATAATTATTTCAGGGTCTTTATATATTCTGGACACCAACCCTTTATTATGTATATGATTTCTAATAGTCTATACTTTATCTTTCATATGCCAAATAGTGTAATTCAGAGGGAGCTTTCAATTTAATCCAGTTTTTAAACCAGTTTTTTGCGTATTGTGTTTCTGTACTGTGTTTGTGAAAGAGTTCTACCTAAAACTCAAAAGGTTTTCTGTTTTCTTCCAAAGCTTTATAGTTTGCCTTTCTTAGTCCATGATCCACACTGACGATGACTCTGTGGAGCCCATATCTGGAATCTCTTCCCTGCTCCACTCACAGCAGCAAGGTGTCTCAGGACACCTGTAAATCCAGTCACCTCTGAGCATCTCTTAGTTCTTTTGCTTCTTTTCAAAACTATCAGAAGTTTTAGTTCTGTTTCATTTGCTTCTCCATATAAATTTAGAATCAACTCCTTTATGCCTACAGAATCACCCAGGGCTTAAGAGATAGTCCAAAAGCACTTGATGAAAATGAGTAAGGACCAGAGATTGCTTTCTAGCACCCACAGAAACGCCAGGAGGGAGCAGCCTTCCTGCTACCGTACTTTGCAGGAGGCAGAGACAAGGGACCCCCTGGGTGAGCTGACTGACTAGATTAGCTAAATCAGTGAGCTCTGGGTTCAAATGGGAGACCCTGCCTCAGCATGTAAAGTCGAGAGACCAAGGAAGAAAACTGATGTCAGTCTTGGGCACACACACACACACACACACACACACACACACACACACGCCCCTCCTCTTCCCCTTCGCCTTTGCTCTAGTACATGGAGACTCACGTTATCTTGCACCCAGCCCTACATCTCTCCAACTCAATGCTGAGCCTGCTCTGGTCACTGTATTTCCCTTGCTGTGTTATTCAGCATTAATATGTCCATAAATACTTCCATTTCTTTGCTAGAATACTCTTCTGTTCATGTGAGTGTTCACATTTATTGCCAGCAACAGCAATGACGAGTACTTCTAACTGATGCAAATTTTGTACAGTACTTGCGGGTTAGAGGCTGTTCACTGTCCTTCACTGTGAGCTGTTGAGGTTTCTTTTTTCTTTCTTTTTTTTCAGTTTCTTAGTAAAGCCAATTATTCTTAATTATATTCTGGATACTTGAGTTTTAAGAGATTGCTATTGTCTTTAAATCTGGAGAATGCTGACTTCGGTTTTGAGTGGAGGCAATTAACATAAAGCCAGGCCACAAGTCCTGACTTTCCTCTGTGTGCTTGGAATCGGGTATCACTACAACGTTCAAAGCCTCTGTAACGCTCCTCAGACCCAAAGCACTGCCATGGTGGCTCTGGGCCCAGAGTCATCCAGCGCTCATACTGCCATGCCTTTGATGTCCCACTTGGGGTGAATGCTAAGGGCAAGGACTAGGTGAGGAGAGGAATGGCCCCCACTCTGTGCTTGGGACACAACACACCTCTGCCCTTACACTGGGCCTGAACTCTCTGTCAACACTTCTAATGGCCCTGCCTCCGGGATGGGAACCGTTTGCCCTCACACCTTTACCCAGTTCCTAGCTGCCGAGCGTTTTCTCGGGTTCGGAGAGCGGCACTAGTACAGGAGAGCACCAGAGGACCAGGCACTTGCTGGGAAAAGGTTAGGAGGTAAAACAAGCCAGAATTTAATACTCTGTCTGTGAGGCATCTCTAAGGAGAGAAGAAAGGTCTCTCTTGGGACCTCCTCTGTCTGCCTCTAGTGCCATTTTGCAATTTGCTGCTCAGACTCTTAACAAGGAGAAAAATATGAAACCAGGAATCTCACTGCCAAGCTGGTCTTGAGGGTCTGACTTTTCTTCCTAATCTGTTGTCCTTATGGTTCAGAATCCCAGAATGTTTGCTCTGTGGCTCCTGCTCAGGGTTTCCAGTGCTAGTTAGCAGGTACGAGTGGGCAGAGGACACCCGGGCTCTTTAAAGTTAATCCTGCACAAGAGCGTTCCCAACCAACCTAATGTACAACACATCACGTAATTGTCACCTCACTAATTCAGGGTGAATTAATTTAGAAAGATCCTTTTTAAAAAAAGGGCATCATGGGAACCAGATAGGATGTAGGAACTGCCTTTGAGTTCATCGCACCTACCTTACAGTTGATCCACACACATTAAACACCAACCAGCCTGCTTAGTAGTGGCTACTGCCGTGCTTCCCAAAGCCTTTCACCCAGGGGCAGGAGGTGCCCACTCGATAACACCATTTCTTCCACGATCCTCAGCCGGACAGGCATGGCCGGGTCCGTGTGCAGACCCAGGAGCAGGGCCACAAGAGAGAATGGTTCTCCCATACTCACTCTAAAAGCTCCAAGGTGATGGTTCCCTTAGGTTCGGCTTCTACACTCTTGCCCCAGAACTTCAGTTTGGGGTAAATTGAGCCGTGGAAGATGAAGTCATTGTTGAGTCCTTCGGCATGGAATGCACTGATGGGGGGGTGATGGCTGACCTGTTCTGAGATGAGCCTAAATCCAAGGTCATCTCTTAAGAGTAAAAGAAAAAAGAAAAGCGCATTGTTGCAGTTAACTGTCAATGAATTTGTTAAGTGTTTAGGAAAAGTTCAATGAAGAAAAGATGTTTTATTATTATCCTTATTGCAATAAACCTTCCATGAGGAACAAAAGACCATAAGCTACTATGTCCAATGCCATTAGAAAGCAAGCTGCTTGTGCATAGTGAATAAAGAATATTCATATGGATTTGGGTGAGTGGCATAAAGATTATGGCTGTGGCCTGAATGTGAAATGTCCCCAACTTGTGTTTTGGAAACCGTGGTCCCCAGCTGGTTTGGAAGATTGTGGGAGCTTTAGGAGGTGGCGTCTTAATGGATGAAGTGGATCACTAGAGGCTGGTTGGAAGGTTTGATAGTCTGGATTCACCTCCTGTCTGCTCTCTGCTTCCTGACTGCAGATACCTCCATAACACTGGTCTGGAGACAAGTCTGTGGACAGCTTCTTGATTAATGATTGATGTGGGAGCCCAACCCAACCTGCTCACTGTGGGCAGTGCTGCCCCTGGGGTGGGTGGTCCTGGATAGTATAAGAAAGCAGGATGAGCAAACAAACCAGTAAGCTGTACTTAGTCTCTATTTCAGTTCCTGCCTCTAGGTTCCTGTTTTGAGTTTCTGTCCTAATGTGCTGGCTAGTTTTATGTCAACTTGGCATAAGCTAGAGTCATCTGAGAGGAGAGAACCTCAATGAAGAAAATGCCTTCATAAGTCTGAGCTGAAGGTAAGCTTGTAGAACATCTTAATTAGGGATTGATGGGGGAGGGCCTAGCCCATTGTGGGTGGTGCCCCGTCCTGGGTTCTATAAAAAAGCAGGTTGAAAAAGCCATAGAGCAAGCCAGTAAGCAGCACCCCTCCATGGCCTTTGTATCAGCTCCAGGCTACTGCCCCGTGTGAGCTCCTGCCCCTTGTGAGCTCCTGCCCCTTGTGAGCTCCTGTCCTGTGTGAGCTCCTGTCCCGTGTGAGCTCCTGCCCCTTGTCAGCTCCTGCCCCTTGTGAGCTCCTGTCCCGTGTGAGCTCCTGTCCCATGTAAGCTCCTGCCCTGTGTGAGCTCCTGCCCTGTGTGAGCTCCTGTCCCGTGTGAGCTCCTGTCCTGTGTGAGCTCCTGCCCCCTGTGAGCTCCTGCCCCCTGTGAGCTCCTGTCCTGTGTGAACTCCTGCCCCATGTGAGCTCCTGCCCCCTGTGAGCTCCTGCCCCCTGTGAGCTCCTGTCCTGTGTGAGCTCCTGCCCCATGTGAGCTCCTGCCCCCTGTGAGCTCCTGTCCCGTGTGAACTCCTGCCCCATGTGAGCTCCTGCCCCATGTGAGCTCCTGCCCCGTGTGAGCTCCTGTCCCATGTAAGCTCCTGCCCTGTGTGAGCTCCTGCCCCGTGTGAGCTCCTGTCCCATGTAAGCTCCTGCCCCATGTAAGCTCCTGTCCCGTGTGAGCTCCTGTCCCGTGTGAGCTCCTGTCCTGTGTGAACTCCTGCCCCTTGTGAGCTCGTGTCCTGTGTGAGCTCCTGCCCCGTGTGAGCTCCTGTCCCGTGTGAGCTTCTGTCCCGTGTGAGCTCCTGCCCCTTGTGAGCTCCTGCCCCGTGTATGCTCCCATTCTCACTACTTTGATGATGAACTATGAGTGAAATAAACAGTTTTCTCCCTGAGTTGGTTTTAGTCGTGTTTTATCACGGCAATAGTGCGATCATGTCGTGTTATCCACCTAAAGATGGAGGAGAGTCAATCCTAGAAGGTTGGGAACAATGAAACACTTGTAATTCTTTTTAAATGATGGCATATTACATGTCTGTTTTGTATTTTTTGATAGTTTCTGAAGTTTCATAGACATGGACATCAAAATAATTACTGTACTCCAGAAACAAATAATTGTTTAGGGACATTCAATATACCCATTTTTTTTTTTTCACTGAAAACTCTATGAAAGTCACACACATTCAATAAGCCATCTAGAATGGAGCAAAAGACCTCACCGAACTAATTCGTAAGTCTCCCCCAGAAGCGGGTTGAAGGGCTTTCCAGTGCGCTCCCACTGAGAAGCAACAGCAGACACAGCAAATGCAGCCACACACTGGAATAGAGCATTGCACAAGTTATTAACAGCCAGTTCACTCACGTCTCTCAGGAATCAAAGTGGCACAGAAGGCAGTGACTATCACAATTATTGAGAGGCTCAATTAGTTTGGATTTTTAATGTGGCTTTCTGAAGTTACTGTAGAAGCCTGCACACTCATAAAGAAAGTTCCTGGACCTCCTCCTACAGTGCTACCCTCAGATATGGCTTTTATGAGATCGTGTGCATGCTATAATTCTGCCAAGGACTTTCAAAAACCCTTTAAGCCAATTATTTCCAGTATGTTGACTTTTTAAAACTTTAAATCACAGTTGTCTCTCAGTGGAACTGGTTCTAACACACACCTCAATTGTCAGACTCTATGGATGCTCAAACCTTATAAAATGGCATAGCACTTACTTTTAGCTTATGCATATCCTTTTGTATATATTACATATTTCCTAGTTATTATAGTATCTAACACAATGTAAAAATGATTTCATTCATAGACCAATGATAAAGAAAAAGTCTACATATTCAGTTAAAGGTGCACCAACTATACATTTAGAATTGGGAAAAAAGATACAAACCTAAAAAACTTAATTGGTGTAAAAGCCAATTTTGTTGACTAAGTTTTATGTCAGCTTGACACAAGCTACAGCATTTGGGAAGAGGGAACCTCAGCTGAGAAAATGTGCCTACCAGACTGGCTTATGGGCAAGCCTGCAGTGCATTGGATTGATGGCTGATGCAGGAAGGCCCAGCCCACTGTGGGTGAGACAATCCCTGGGCTGTGGTCTTGGGCTCTAAAAGAAAGCAGGCTGAACAAGCCATGACAAGCATGCCAGTAAGCAGCATTCCTCCATGGCTTCTGCATCAGCTCCTTCTTCCAGACTCTCGCCATGACTTCCCTTAGTGACAGACTGTGATGTGGAACCGTAAGCTGAAATAAGCCCTTTCCTCACCAAGATTTTTATGGACATGGTATTTTATCATAGCAATAGAAACCATGGCTAAGATACCAATGAAGTTAAAAAGCAGTTATGTGAATTAAAAGAACAGAGAGACACTGCTTTATTGGGAAGAACTTCATCTGCTGAGCATGGCTGCGCATCTCCATCCATGTACACCATGCAAACATCTTTTATTTTGAAAATTGAAATAATTCTTATTACTTGAGCACTTATGCATGTACATACTGGAACACTGATCCGGCATAAACATGTTTTGGTGACTATGTAGTCCAAATTTTTGAGAAGAACTTCAATAAAGTTTGCAATAAGAAATGTCGATTTTGGGCTGGAGAGATGGCTCAGCGGTTAAGAGCCCTGACTTCTCTTCCGGAGGTCCTGAGTTCAATTCCCAGCAACCACATGGTTGTAATGGGATCTGATGCTGTCTTCTGTGCCTGAAGACAGCTATAGCATACTCACATACATGAAAAAAAAAAAATCTTTTAAAAAAAAAAAAAAGGAAATGACGATTTACCAATTACCACATGCTTCTTCCGAAGACTTGGAAGGAGCTTCCAGTAGCCAAGTGTGGCTGTATGACCCCCTTCTGTGGCTCCTAAAATTCCCAGTCTTTAATACAGCGACCTCCCCAGAGGATAGCCAGAGAGACTGGATACAAAAGACTTACTTTCTTTCTTTTCTTTTTTTCTTCCTTCCTTCCTTCTTCCTTGTTTTTCTCTTCTTAGTCTTCCTCTTCTTCTCTCCTCCTCCTCCTCTTTCTCTTCCTCCTCTTCTTTATATTTACAAATACCTTGGCAGTATAGCTAGGCTCTTCTCTGACTAAATAATAACTTAAAATAACTCATTTATTCTAATCTACATTCTGCCACGTGGCTGATTACCTGTGCTCAAGTACTATGCATCTGTCTTGTCCCGTCTTCCCAGGTGAATCGCTCGCCTGCCACTCTCCCAGAATCCTTTCTGCCTCCTGGATGTCCCACCTTCTATTTCCTGCCTAAACTAGAGGTCATCAGATTTATTATCGACAGGTGCCACATCTCTACAGACACAAGGTATTCTCTCTACAGGTCACATATCATTTTTTAATATTCATTTATTTATTTGCATCTGAAATGCTGCCCCCCACCTGCAGAGATCCTCTCCCCAGCAAAAGTCTCTTAAGCTTTGAGAATGTCCTGTCCCCAGCTGAACTTCACACCAGTAGACATGTGTGTGAGCAGCTATGTCAGTGTCTGCATGTATGTGAACATGTGTGTTTATGGGTGGGGTGGGGTAGAAAATGAGAGACAAAAAGTCTCAGACTTAAACCAAGGGCCACTTGCCACATACCTGCATCCTTTCCACAGGATCGGAAAATGAACTGGCTTTGTGTATGAGGTAAGTGTGCTCCATGTATTCAGTTAGCCGCTGCAGGAAGCTCAGAGGCTCATTAAATATGACTGGCATTGTGATCTTGGAGAGTTCCTATTAGGAAGAAACCCAACTGTTACATCAGTGTTATACACAGCAAACTCATCTGTGGCTGCTGTTTTAGATGTGTTCCCGAAAAAGAAGCAACAGGAAAGCTTAGCTCAAGAAATTTAACTAAAGCCACCTCAGTTTCATAAATCTTTACAAACATCTTCCATTACGGAGCATCTAGGAAATAGAGACTACCACAGAGTACACCATTTAATGGTGAACAGGGGCTGATGGCTGTGGCACTCCATCTCAGACCAGCACTAGGATGTAGAGGAAGGCAATGGGGACACAGAAGCCATCTTCATGCTGATGCCGAAACAGCAAGCTCCGCAGGGGCAGAGGTAGCTCTGGCACCTTAGGCTATTATGTAAGTAAACAAAGCCCAATCAGAACTGCAAGGAAACCACTAATAAGCAACTCTCTGCTTTAATCAATCAGGCCTGTTTTGTCTTTCTCCAGTAAGGACAACCTTCTGGAATTTTCCCTCCAACTCTTTTCATGGGATACTGACCAGTTGGGGCCCAAGGCTGCCTGAGTTGTGAATCACTGTTAGTTCAAATAAACCCATTAAGACATGCACCTAAGTTCATCTTTTAAAATCTTATTTGTTTGTTTGTTTATTATCTATCCATCCATCCATCCATCCATCCATCCATCCATCCATCCATCCATCCATCCATCCATACATCATGTGGGGGCATGTGGGGAGATGTGTGAGCCCCAGTGCACAGGAGGAGGTGGGGGTCCTGGGATCAACAGGCTGCCAGGCTTTACAGCAGGTACCTTACCCCACAGCTGGCTGCTGGCCCTCATTCACATTGTTACAGTGGGACAAGAGTCAGTCATATGCACCACGTTTATGGGTAATTTCTAAATTTGAGGCCATGTTTGGCTGACACTGGGCTTTTCTGAGCACCCATACATAAATGTGGGGTGACTTTAGAAGGCTATCTCTATTTTATAAAATGCTTTTACATTCCCTCTGCCCAGTCACACACTGGACAAGGCTCTCTAACATGGAAATGCCACCTTTCTACCATTTACCATGTACTGCCCAAGTATTGTCACAGGGTACTTTCAAAAAGTCATTAAGTGACAAACTTATCTTGGTATTCTAGAAAGCTTGATAATCCTTCCAAACTCTTCCTACCACTGTCCAATGCTTCCTTGGGAAGCTGCTAACATCACCAGGCCAGGTGGATAGTCCTAGGTACAATCCAGGATGAACGCCACCAGACTCAACTCTGACTCATCCTTATATCTGCTTCTCACTGGCTTGCACAATTAAAATTATGCACAGCCTTCATATAACTGCCATGAACTGCATTTAAAAACAGCCAGAAAATGAAGAAGAGACGAGTAACACATTAAAGAGAATACTTCTACTGCCTCACTAAGGAGATGAAGAAGAAAAGAAATCTATAAAAAGAAAGAAAAGAAGGTTCAGCCACGTATAGCCAAGATCGTATTAAACCTGGAGTCACTGCTGGGTATAAGTCACAGACAGCGGAACTACCATGGCTTGTTTTAATTAAGATTTGCCAGGCTCCTCTTTAACTTGGAAATACACTTTACTTTTAAAAAGTATAATACATGGTATTCTTGATATAAAGCACAAGTGCAGGGTGAGAACACTTGCTACACAAATGCAGAGGGCCTTGCACCACAGAGAAGCTAAGTGAGAACACTTGCTACACAAATGCAGAGGGCCTTGCATCACAGCGAAGCCAGGAGAACCAGGACAGTTAATCACGAAGGGGGTCCCTCAGTGGGGGAGAGAGAAGCAAACACCTACACTTCATCCTGAAAGCTGAGCCCTGAGGTTGCGGAAAACCTGGTGACCTTCTAGCTATCTATGGAGAGAGACCTCACCTAATTCCCCAGAGTGATTGTTCCCGACTCTTCCCTTCCCATCCTTAGTGGGGATGTCACATGTACTTGATGGCTTGCTGACCTTTATGCTATTGGTCAGAGGCCACACTAAACTCTAGGCCTTTAGCTATAGAACCCAGCCTCACTGTCACATGTACTTTATGAAGGAGTCACACCTTAAGCTCAATTATGCACCTGACATTGGACTGACTAGACTGATTGTTGCCTGGAAACCTTTCCCCAAATTGTGCTGTTTTAAATAATCTGACAACTAACCACCCAGCATTAGACTCCTGAAGTCTGGTTCAGGCTAATGAAGTCAATCTGTACTGGGTTCTCATTCTTATCTCTTTGTGCAGTTTGCTTCCCTGTCTGACACCTGGAGGGACCCCCTCATATGAGGACCTAAGTTTAAATCCCAGCACCATGTAAAAAGCCAGGTGCAACTGGGCACATGTTTGCAGTGCCAGAGCTGTGGAGGTCTCGGATAGGACCATCAGTGGGGCTTGCTGGGTGCAGTCCAGGTTCAGTTAAAAAAATAAAACAAAACTGTGTTTCCAGGGAATAAGACAAAAAATATACCAGAGAACACCCAGATTCCTTCTCTGGAAACCGAGATGTTATACTTGCACATTTGTATTTTGTTGTATAATTTTATGTGAGTAAAATTTATTTGTTGATGGAAAACACAGTTATTATCGCCTATGACAAGAGTACGCTGTCCCCAGTAGAAGAATAGGCATTATAGAAAGTACCAGATGGTTGATTAATAACATTTGTTAGTATTTTAGATTTACATCACTTTGGGTAGTTATCAATTATTTATACTTCAAAACTCTCCCTTTCTCCCCCCCCCCCAACACAAAGCCAAATCTGAAAGTGTCTCTCCCTCTTCTATCCCAGAGAAAAATGCTCAAGCGCACTTCTGGAAAGAGGTGTGTGCATTCGTATGTGTATACAAGTCTGTGTAGTGGGCAGAGGTTTGTATTCATATGCCTATGCATACAGTTCATGGTCAGGAGAGAGAGTCTTCTGCTTTTGGAGGTCTGGCATCAACTCTATATATTGCTCCTATGCTTTCACTAGTTTTTTAGGGGGAAGGATTGCACCCATGTAAAGACCACTAATCAAATCAGCCTAACACTGGGCTTCATTTGTTAACTCTAATTTTAGCCAAGTTCAACTTTGTGCCAGTTTCTTCAGTGATGGTGCTAACAGCATTTAACATAAAGCACAGTGTTTCCAAAACACTAGGACCAGCTCTGGACACATCAGCAAATTGTATTCATATTACTGAATTAAAAGCACTTAAAATATACATATTCCACAAAGCGTTAATCATGTATCTTCCATAACTCAGGCATATTTAGCGTCAAGCAGACTTCCCTATGGAGAGTCTATGTCACAGATCTGCTCAGGAGAAATGTTAGTAAACTGTCTCCTGACCGGATGGCAATCCATACTCCACTCATGCGGGAGTAGCCAGACCTTTCAGATCCAAGGAACTAAAAGAAGTGCCTTCCCTTCGCTCAGCCACGTTCACTCTCATTCAACAAATACGTAACTGAGGTTCTATGATGCCACACTGCCTCAGGCATGAAATAAAAGCATCAGTGAGGACACTCATAACCTAGACAGCCCTGCTCTCCTCACTAAACTTCCCTAACAGATGTCCAGGCCCAGCTCAGGACTTTCATCCTCAGGTATCTCGCTTTCTCTTCCTTGAGACACGAGAGTGTGCCAACACAGTGCTCACAGTGTAGCGTTCGGTCATGTTAGATAACATCCTCCTGTCTTATGAGTACTGATCAGCTTATTTTACCCATGCTGAGTAATAACAACTTACGGTGAAAGGGGCAGTATGTGCATGTGTGTGTGTGCGTGTGCGTGTGAGTGTGTATGTATGTTGGGGGGTATTTTGCTTGCCTCTGTGTGTGTGTGTATACACAACACATGTATGCCTGGTGCCTAGAGGTCAGAAGAGGTCACTAGATTCCCTCGAACTGGAGTTATGGATGGTTGCAAAGCACCATGTGGGTGCTGGGAATTGAACCTGAGTCCTCTGAGTTCCATGCAAGTACATGGAACTGCTGGGCTACTTTCCAGCCCCAGGACAGTATCTTATACCCTGGATGTCATCCCTAAGGAGGACACATTGCAAGTGCTTGTGGCCTGGTGCACTTGGAAATCCCGTTCCTCTCACCCCAAGTTTATAACTTCTCAAGTGGCTGTCACCAGGCACCATCTCCTCGGCAGCCTTCACCAGACTATGTAATTTCTTGAGGACAAGGGTGTGTTTAATGATACACAACAGTTAATGGACAATGCAGAGTGGAAAAAGATTGCACTAAAAAGAAAGGGGCAAGCAAGCTCTGGAAAGATGTGGGAGAAACTTGAACCGGCAGGAATGAAGGCTGCCGATCTGAAAAGGCTGTCAACTGTGATCTCCACTACTAAGAGGAAGGCCTGAACCCTGCTGGGAAGTGGGACCAGTATAGAAGAAGGTGGGGCACAGTGCATCATGCAGATGCTACGACAGACACATGTCATGACTCAAAAATAAGACAGCCAGGGATGACTTCCATCCCAGCTACAGCTGGGAATTACAGTGTGTCCATCAGTGGTATAAATGTACTTTTTAGGGAGGGATACCAACCAGAGTATGCTGTGCAGATATATCAATAGAGGAACTTTGACAACTATTGGGGCTTCAACTATTTTTATGCAAACCAAAAACTGTTCTGAAAAAATAAAGGAATTTAAGAAAAAAAGTTTGAAGAGCAAATTTTCATTAATCATATCTAAGGAAATTACCTTTCTGGTTTTCTTTGATGGAAAACACAGTTATTATCACCTATGACAAGAGTATGCTGTCCCAAATAGAAGAATAGGCATTATAGAAAATACCAGACAGTTGATTAATAACATTTGTTAGTATTTTCGATTTACAGCACTTTGAGTAGGTATCAATTATTTATACTTCAAAAGTTGTTGATTGTTTTTCTCTTTCTAAAAAAAAAGTTTTTAAGCCTGAAAAGGCAAGCCACAAACCAGCATAAAAAGAAACGTCGTAATTTAATTTTGTTCCATATATATTTGCACAGACATACTACAAGGCTGGAACACCAAGAAGACAACAATGGTTATCTTCAGCTAGTGATGCAGATGTCTTATATATCTTCTTTTGTTCATATGGAAATCACATAAAATTATCTGAATTCTTACACTGAAAATACATTTTACTCACATAAAATTATACAATGAAATACAAATGTGCAAATATAAACACATACAATTACATAATAATTATTCCATATTTGAATATAATTAAATAAAGAGGGCATCAGATCCTCTGGAAATGGAGGTAAGGCTGTTTCTGAGCAACCACGAGGGTGCTGGGAACCAAATCCAGGTCCTCTGCAAGAGCAGCCAATGCTCTTACTGAGCCACCTCTCCATGCCCAAGAATGGCTCCCCCCTCAAGCTTTCTCTGTTGTAGCAGGCTAAATTTATTTAAATGTATTTATTTTCTTTATGGGATGTTAGTATACTTTTTATATATGACCTTCTGACATGACTTTTGGAGAAAGGAGAGACATTGTACATATTTTTGCTAAACTATAAGAGATGGCATTTATTGCTCGCTGAGTGCACACATCTCCTAAAATGAATACATATTGCACGTCTCATCAGAAATAAAAGGAAAAGACATGAAAACAGATAAGCTTGAGAGAGAACAGGGATGGGTTACATGGGAGGGACATGGGAGGAAGGGGAAATGATATAATTATATTTTAATTTAAAAATATAAATATATTAACAAATATATACCTAACGAGCCCAGAAGAAAGGGGGTAGAGGCTGATATCTCCCACTCCAGAGGCTGGTGCACCTCGCTGACATTTACGTCAGAGTCAACACAGAGAAAGGGAGCAGTGATGAGGTGGTGGGTGGACCAACTGCTGCAGCAAGGGCGCACACTGCACACAAGTAGTCCACTCACACCTTCAAAGACAGAAGTGTGCCCTCCGAACAGACAGAGTGGCACGGCCAGGGCCCAGGGAAGAGCAACTGCTGCTAGTGATTAGTGGTTTTTGCAAGACGTTCTATGATGGGTGGCAATGAAGAGAACACGGCCTTGTGTCTGTACTCAATGCCACTTAAGGTCAGGGTGGTGCTGGGGAGATGATGTAGCGGTCAAGCACTTGCCACTTAATGGCGAGGACTACAGTTCACATCCAGCACCTTGTACCAAGCAGAGTCCCACAAATGCACATGTGCACACACACATACCAATAAACAAAAACCAAAATCTTTGCGAAAACACTGGGAGAAAATGGTTCGAGTGGGCTGGAGAGCTTGGCAGAGTCAAGCTGGCGCTGCAACTCTGAAGACTGGAGTTAGGATCCCAGCACACAGATCAAGCCGTGCGCTGAAAAGTGGCCATAGCACTGGCTGCAAGGGCATGAACCCTGGAGGATCTCTGCAGCTCACTGGCTTCCAGTCCAGCCAAGAAAACCCGAGCCCTGGCTTCAGGGCATGAGATCCTTCCCCGAGGATTAAGAACAGCGTGTTAAGAGAAGAATTTCTACTCTATGACGTCTCTGAGCTTTGCACATGTTTTCAGGTACACCCCCTCAGACAGAGACAGACAGACAGACGACAGACACACACACACACACACACACACACACACACACACACACACACACACACACACGGTGGTAAACTTCACATTATATGTATTTCCTAGAAGAGAAAAACTAGTTTCAAGAAAAAACTCCCCATGTCTAGATCAAAGCCCAATACTTTTTCTTATGTGGCCATGAACAAGGCTAACCTTTAATCTCAAAGTGGGACAAGAGTCACTGAACAGCTCAGTAAGGTTTGAAAACATTACATGAATAATTCACATAAAATACTCATGACTGGGCCAGGCACAGTGAGTGAGCAATAAATGCTGGCTTATTATTAGCACCATCACTGGCAACGCACGCAGACCTTAACTCCTCCAGGGCTTCATGGGTGCCAGGTGCCGGGGACCGGCTGCCCAGCCTTCGGTGCAGCTCATGGTCGGAAGCTTAGAGAGCTGGAGAGAGGGAAGGGCTCCTACGTCATCTGGGAGGATCTACACACCAAGGGTGCAGGGTGAGCCACTCCTGACATAGCAGTGTCCCGTGGCCATTGAACACAATGAGATATGAATTGGCTAGTTCCAGTTCAGTTCTCTTCCTGGGTTGTGAATGGCAGATTTATCTTAAAAGAAGAAAAGATTTATTTATTAAAGCAATGAAGAATAGCTTTAGCTGTAAGTTCAGCTCTAGATTTTTCCCTCCCTGAAAAGTACTACAGATACTAGGAATTTTTCACTGTCACTGAATAAACAAATGACTGGGGAGGGAGAGTTTACACTCTTTAACACATTTAAACACATCTTTATTACAGGGACTCAGAAGGTAAACACTCAAGAAAATTTGAAGCCACTATTTTGGCCAAATAAAAGAGATTAAGAAGGAGCTGGATATGGCGGCGCACATCGTTCCCCTAGCATTTCGGAAGGAGAGGCAGGTGGATCTCTGGGAGTTGAAGGGCAGTCTGGTCCAGGGATACAGAGTAAGACTCTGTCTCCAAAACCAACCCCCCCACACACACACACACACCCGCAGGGGTGGGGGAGGCATGTGTATGCATAGTCCAGATGGCCATGAAGACAGCCTTGACCTCTCTCAAGAGCACACAGCAAGGATTTTAAAGCATGCCAATGGATGGCAAGTTTATTTCCTCCATTGTCTGCAGTTAATTAAAAATAATCTTACACTTATTTTGGTTTCTAAAAGTTACAATGCCTTAAGTAGGTAATAAAAACAGCTACACAGTGCATATTTCTCCTCCGTCTCTCCTAGTCCTTGGTAATTCAAATATACTGTTGCTTCTTCTAACCCAGCAAACCTGGCTGTGGCATCCCTTAGCTATTCAATAAACAAATTAGCATGTGTCCATGTCCTAGTAACAGGGAAACATCCATTCCAAAGATCAGTCTTCAGGAAGAGACATTAGCAGGCACACTTTTTGTCAATGAGCTGCAGTTAGATGAAAAAATTAAATATTTATTCCAGGCAACTCTACCTCGTGACCTAGCTAAAACAAAGTTTAAATGGATCCATGCATATTAGTAAAAACCAATGATGCAGCTGAAGAAAGCCCTGATTGGAATTGCTAATCAGCCGACGGACTGGACAGAGACAGAGGAGGACCATCCCTTCATTTTAGCCATAAACAAGGCTAGTTTGAGCTCGGCCGAAGTGAAGACTATTTTCTAAACAATGTCTCCCATCTTCAGATCTAACTGTGCACTTAGCTCAGATGTGGGTTATCAACAGAAACCTTAAGTGTCTGGTAAATCTGTCTACCCCGTCACTCAGGCAACCACACATGAACAGTGTGTGACCCAAGCACTCCAAGGGTTTCTGTGTTATTCATCAACAGTGAGGAAAAGCAGCAGTTCTGGCTGTTCCTTAGCAGGATGAAGATGGAGACTGGCCCTGGGTCCTTTCTTCCCACAGCCATGAAGGCTGTGGCAATGACACATTCCTTCCATTTAGAGCCTTGGAGGATCACCTGCCACACTTTAATCTAGTGCTGCTCAGCTGGGGCCTCAGTCCTGTGTTTGTCATCGAGTGAGATGACCTTGCTATCTGAATGCACAGTAGGCAGTGCCCTGAGCAGCAAGGCTAGAACACGGCACGGCACTCTGGAAACAGTGCTGCTCTGATCCTCACAGACACGTGAAGGGCACATGGAAGACAGCAGGCAGGAAAAGTGACAAGTGTCTGGTGTTGAGCCAACTGCACAGGGCACCTTAGTAGCCACAGGAAAGCAGGGGAGAGAAAGCATGAGAAGCTACAGAGGAAAGGAAGGAACCTGGGGGGGTGCTGCATGGGTCTGAGCTGGGGACGATGCGCTGCAGTGGGGAATGTGAAAGGCAAGCCCTGGCTCCAGTGCCAAGCCAGTCTTCACGAGGTATTTGGTTCCGTATTCCACCCATGCGTGCTCCCTCTCCCCTCGGCTTTGGCAGGCGTGGGCCAGCACCTGGGCTAAGTTCCCCCACGTAGCCCTGCCACACTTATCATTTAAAAAGTAAATATACAAGACACTCCACCCCACCCTGAATGATTGGAAGCATTTTTTGTCTGTAAGTGTGAAAGCCCTCAGAACTTGCTGTCAGGGAGTCCGGGTACAGCCTCTTCCATGCAAGGGACCACTCGTCTACTGTGCGCTGTGCCGGCCCCCACTTCAGCTATGGAACTGTGTCCCGCCAGCTGACTTCTGGCAGTTCTCCCCAGAGATTCTGATTTTAGACCATGATACTCTGAAGGTGCTGTGTCTCAAGTCAGTGCATACAGCACAGCAGGTGTGGTAAAGTCCCCATCTTTCCCTACTCTCTCCCTAGTGAAGTAAGGTTTGGCTCTGTGTTGAAGGCTTGCTCATGGGCAGGTGACTATCATCAGCCAGAGGTGACTGGGACATAAACTCAGACTCACTGGTGCATTCTGAACCTGGTGGCAGCACTTAGGACTGGTGGCATATGATGCTGATGAAGGATGTTGGTCCTCGAAGGGTGGCCTCAAAGCGTTTCCTGTCCCTGACCCTTCTCATCTGTTTCCTGACTGCCCTGAGCGAGCAGTGTCTTCTGCCACTTCCACTAAACACAATGACACTCTGCCTCCTGTCAGGGTATAGCCAACTTCTGACTAAATCTCTGGAACCGGAAGCCCTGACGACTCTTTCGTCCCTTGTGTTTATATCACGTCACTGGTCACAGTGGCAGATAAGTCACTAACACATCTCAGAGCCCAAGGTAACATAAAAGATTTTCATCAAAAAATACTAACTTGGCAAAAGAATGCCTCAGGAGGAAGCTTCTGAATCCCTTCTAAAGGGCTGGGTAACACTGGGTCAAAGATGTGTGTGTGGGCGTGGTTGGGAGAGCCCTGGGAGAGCCTCCTGTAACACACCCCAAACCACAAGGCCTACAGCTTGGGAACAAAAGAGAACAAAGCACTCTTTAAGTTTTCCAAAGTTCTGTTTTTACAAACAGAGGAGGAAGTCCTAACTGATTTGTCAGCTTATAAATCACAATATATTATTTTTGATAATGTACTCTAATTTTTGACATATAGCTGAGACAGGACAAAGAACTGAATGACAATCTTAGATATTAAAAATCCCACAAACTCCTACTCCCATCTGTTTATTAATATGCAAAGGGTTTCTCAGCCTTGGTGTCTATTAAAGTAAGACACTGTCCTAAATCCCACTATCATTTTAGCAGTTGGAGATGGTGGCTCAGATGTGCGAGTCTAACTACACCGGGACTACCGCCCTTATACACAAGCAGCATTCTATGTTCTGTGCTGATATTTTAGAAATGTTCCACCCATAATGTTATCACTGATACACTATTTATAATAGTGGCACAGTGTTAACGTTCCTTTCAGACACATTTTGTGATAGTGAAATACAAAATAATCAATAAAATACTTTCAGAGATAAAGATTGGTTAAATGCAATTAATTTCTGTAGGAAATAAAGAATAGAAATACAAGTATAAGGGGAAATGGAACTGTATGCTTCTGAACTAGAAAGCACACTGCTTGTGTACTTAGCCAACAGACGATGACAGCAGGCACCTCTCTGTAGGAGTGGCCTCCCCAGAGTCCTGCAGAGAGTTACAGAATTCTCATTTATAAAAGTCACCATTCACCATAAAGCAGACCTTCATCATCTCTTACAGTAACTAAGCACTAAAGCCACAGTGCTGCCTGCAAGCAGGGGATGTAGAGGGACATCAAGGACAAGGGCTCCTGGCCTGGCCCAAGTGCTGTGAACTGGCCTCCCAAAGCTGAGCCTGCAGCCGGGTCTGCTGACAAAGCCTTCAGAAACCAGGGACAGGAGAAGGGGACTCAGGGTTCAGAAGGTATGTGGACAAAGACAACAGAGCAAGCGCTTCTAAGGGTGCTGGGGGGCGGGGCATTGCTTAATGAAAGCTTTAATCAGAGATTTATATCAAATTCTAGTTATATAAAGTATTTATTTCATGCAATGTAATCTGATGTTTGGTAACAAAAGCCTGTCCAAAACAACATGGGAAAGGAAAAGGACTGCATAGGTGTGAGAAATGTGAGATTCCGTACTTTTCAGAAACAAAGCAAAACATGGTGTACTGGGGTGAGGGGGAGGAAAGACCTAGTGAGCCCTGCTGTAGAGGAATTAGAGCACCATGTTCCCGAACTGAGAAAACAAAGACAATCTCTACTGGTCACAGAGTTAGACCGCTACCACCCCTAGCAGGTAAGTATCTCCTATGAGCCTTGTTTTATATTTTAATTTTTGAGACAGGGCCTCATTGTGTAACTA
>CM052715.1:2885321-2898217 GCA_028551405.1 Uromys caudimaculatus
GAGCACAGAGCTCTGTCTACCCCTGCCTCCTGTGAGCACAGAGCCCCTACCTCCTGTGAGCACAGAGCTCTGTCTACCCCTGCCTCCTGTGAGTATAGAGCTCTGTCTAACCCTGCCTCCTGTGAGCACAGAGCTCTGTCTACCCCTGCCTCCTGTGAGCACAGAGCTCTGTCTACCCCTGCCTCCTGTGAGTATAGAGCTCTGTCTACCCCTGCCTCCTGTGAGCACAGAGCTCTGTCTACCCCTGCATCCTGTGAGTACAGAGCTCTGTCTACCCCTGCCTCCTCTGAGTTTTAAAACCCATATTTCCAATTACACTGCCCACCACTGTATCAGCAGGCCATTAACTAAGAAAGAATTGAGATACTTGTTGAACTGTGAGGCTGATGCCGCAGGCGCTCACCCACTGTCAGTCTGACCTAGTGCACAGGGACACAGTAAATAGGTCAGACAGGACTCAGAGCCACATCTTCTCGGCTATTTTTAAAACTTCGAAGCCAGGCATACAGGTGAACATTTGTAATCCCAGCACTTGGGAGGCAGAGGCAAGAGGACTCAGAGTTCAAAGCCAGCCTAGGCTGCATAGCAAGGTCCCATCTTGAAAAAGAAACTAACCAACCAACCAACCAACCAACCAACCAACCAACCAACCAACCAGCATCTTATTACCAAATTAAGAGGCTGCATAATGCTCAGGGAAGAAATATGGCGGCCGAAGGCACCTAACATGGCTTTTCAAACACCACTTGATTTTTAACAGATTGTTACAAGTAACATTTTAACATTGTAACATGATTGTGACTGTGATCAAGGACATGATGTAAAGGGTCTTTTTAAAAAAAATTCTTTAAGGGTATCAAAATGTATGAATGCTATTATTTTCTAAGTCTTGACTTGTTTTCGTTGGGGCAGGGTAAAACAGGTATACATTAGAGTGAGTTATACAAAAAAATACAATTTTAGCTATGGTAATGCTGTTTGTACTTCTGTGCCAGGGTATCTTTATTTCCTCCTCTGCTGTTGCCCCGCACTGCCACTTTCTGACTCTTCCTGTGGCCTAGGAGAGGCCTTACATAGTCAGCACTGAGAACAGTACGATGTTGGCCATGCCCCTGAAACCCACGGTAATGACCTAGAACGTCAGAGGGTCCCCTCCCAAGGTCTCACTTCCTTGTAGCTGTCTGTCCATGCTCTATCAGCCTCGATCAGCCAAACCTACAGACAGGTTTCAGAACACCCTGGAGTGCCACCAACCCACACAACTGTTTGTATTTGCTCTCCTTCATTTATGATTCATCCACGTATTTATTTTCACCTGTAGCTCTGTACCTAAAAATAAAAGCACAGCCTCACTCTGGAGAGAACAATAACAGGTTTGATCTATCCTGATGTCATCTCCTAACTTAGAAAGATCAGTTCTTCTGTAGAAAGGAACTTGATAAAGACAAACAGGCACACTGTTTGTGACCCCCACAACATCTAGCACACCTGACGACCATGGTCCCAACATCTGCTGAGACAGGAGACAGGTTAGACAAGAGACATGCAGAAGCTGTGTTTCTATAGTGTTCAGAAAGACCAGCCACATGGTCTCAAGGCAGAGGTGGCAGCAATTCTATAGAAACACAGAACCATGGGTTTTGTAATCAGCAAGTTATGAAATCAGTTTAATGAGTTGAAATCAGTATTTCTTTAATATTAAAAAAATCACTGTGGTAATGATAGTCATTCTCTTGTGAAACTAGCTTTCATGTTAGGGCACACATGCACATGTAACTACATGTTACACTGGCTTTCATGTTAGAGCGCACATACACATGTAACTACATGTTACACGACAAAGATAAAAACACCTATTGAAGGTCTGAAAAATACTCCACAGAAATATTTTTGTTTTGAATTGTTAGTTATAAAGAGACTATCAAAGTCATTAACAAGTGACTTTATTCGCCTACAGCTTAGTGGGTATATAATCGCCATCTAATTTAAGTACGTATTTGCCATATATTTGCTCTGTCTCGAATCCTAACAAGACTGAAGGAGACTGAAGCCCACTTTCTGACTCTCAGCTGGTTTTCCTGCCGATATAAGAACTACTCTATATTGAGCACTGTGCTGGTCTAGCAGATACCTAGACACTTTGTATATACTACGCATCTTTGCACATATCTCTCAAGTGCGAACTAGTCCCTGATCTGACCCAGGAGGCAGCACTGTTCACAAGGAGTGCTACCTTGCCCAGGTATCACCTAAAGGAGTGGCCATGAAAGTCATGAAATTTATAGCTTCACAAAGCTTACTGAATTACTCTCTGTGAAGGATTCAGAAGACACTGGTTTAAACTGGCTGTTTCTGGGATGAGCACCTTGGAAGTGGCACTTAGGAAGTCTCTGCTGACTGGGCAAAGGAGCACTAGGAGACTGTGGGGTGGGCAGAGTGGCGGCATTCACAGTGTAATGAAGCCTTGGCCCCTTGCGAGCCATGTTCTTCAGTTCCCATCATTCTTGGTGGTCATGCTAGGAAGAGGCTTCTCGCCTAGCATCAGGTGGCAGAGTCCAGGAGGCAGTGCCACAGGAAGTGCTGCCATAGGCCTCCCTCTCCTAGATTAGACCCCCTGCCCTGACGATGCAGCAAAGGTGATCAACACATCTGCCACACTGCACTCACAGAGACTGCACAGATGCTGGCTCTGCCCAAAGTCCTAGCAAAGTTAAGAGTCTACTTAGTGGGGTCTGTTCTCAGAGACAATCTTTAAGACTTGTATGGGTAAATACAAACTTGGTGTGCCATAGGAGAGAAGCACGTCCTTATTTCCCTACATAAAAGTCCTTTGAAAGCCATGTTAAATGGTATAAAGAGTGACCCTGACTCTTCAGGAAAACCTAATGTACACCTGAGGTTTTTACACTACTGGGTACTTTGACAACTGGTAGCCATAATTCTATGTGATTTTTATTTTTTTGAGATCCCCTTCCCAAGGATATGCAATCACACAGGCGGCTGCTGGACGCCATGGCTTCACTCACCATCCCAATGCATTTTCTAAGGATGCTCCAGACGCTGAAATCGTTCCTGGAGAACATAGGCGACGGCAGGCTTGTTCTGGGGCAAAAGAGAAAAACATACTTCATTTTTAATGCCAGTGACACTGGAAAGAAAAACATGTTGTCATTGACCTGAGTAGGCACACACACGTACAGAGACATTACAAAAATGTGTATTGTCACAGACAGGGCAAAGCAGGGGCCATACCCGCTCACCACTGCTCTGATCCCTGATATTTTCAGAGCAAATAAACAGGCCCTTGTTTTCAGTGCTGTGATGATTGTAATTTCCTCGATCTTTCCTGGTCCCCAGAATAAAGCCAGATCACCTCACTCTAAAGAACCCCCATATATGCCTCTGTGTGCTGGCATATCTACTTCTGTTATCTGACTCAAAACCCAGTAGCCATACTGTGACCTAACAAACCACCACACTCTAGCCAACTGCAGGACACAAAGTGTCATCCTAAAGCCTCGGGTCCTTTAGAAATTAAGTGAGAAAATACAAACAAATTATCAAAACAGAGGCAATTCAAACTTAGCCAGGGCACTGACATGAAAAGAAATTGAGATACCCCCTATACATTGGAAGGCTCTTTAAAAAGCAAATCTTGACAGAGGAAGCATTCTCAAGGCCTCTGCAGAGAACGAAGCAAGACAGAGCATGCTTTCAATGACAGGTGGTCTGCAGCTTGGATTTCAGGCAGTCAGAAGCCAGGCCTGGTAGGCAGGGTTCCAAGATTACCTCAGAGATCAGAGCAGCAGTCCTACAGCAGGGAGGACAAGCCAGCCAGGCCAGCTTTCCACAGCAGGTGGCAGTAACTCAGCTTGCCAAGGTGACAAGAGCTGCCAGCTTTCTAGCTGCCTTCCAAGGGACATTCACATGTAATACTCAAAGGACTATAATACGTGCTTATAATCCTAGTACCTGCAACTGTGAGGCAGGAGGATAACGAACAGAGGTAATTCTGTCTCCAAAAAACAAAGCAAGGGGCTGGAGAGGAGAAGGCTCAGCAGTAGACAGCACTTGCTACTCTTCTACAGGACTTGGGTTTGGTTCCCAGCACCCACATGCTGGCTTACAAGCACCCATGACTCCATTTCTAGGGAATCAGACACCCTCTTCTGGTCTCTGTAGGCACCAGGCATGCATGTGGTACACTGGCATACACACAGGCAAAACACCCATACATACAAAATAAATTTAAAAAGAAAACAACTACCAACAAAACTCAAAATACCCAACAAAACTATCTTTGAAAGAACCCCTACATCAATTTGAACAATAACGGGATTTTCAGTTTGAAAGCAACTACTTAAAAGCTGTCGTGGTGAACTTCTTCTAGCACGTTCTTTCAGGAATATATACTGTTCATTCACGGAGAGTCTTCAACCAACCAATATGCCAGAGCAGTGGCCACAGCCAGCATTTAAATTACATTCTCCATTCACCAGACTACCAATCTCTGTGACGTGGACAATACATCAGGGGCACAGATCCCTAACGGCGTAGCCACGTACATAAGCACACCTTCCCTCTCCTGTCTGTGGAACAGATTGAAGGGTAGTAACACCTTGTCAACTGTAATTCTGAAGTATGCTTCAAAAGACTGAAGGAGGGCTGGGGTTCCCAGCACAAGGATTTACAGTAAGTGTAGAGGCATGTCCTGCTGTTCTGACTGCAGACAAGAACAGAGGCAAGGCAATACATGTCTTGGAAGTATGTGTTTGTGACAGGTTTGCTACATACCCAAGGCTGGGTTCATAGTCTATGGACCCCTGGCTGGTCTGAAACGCTCAATCTTTCTGCCTCTGCAGTGTTGTGAGTACAAGGGTGTACCACCGCCCTGGATCCCAGAGGCGTTTTTTAAAAAGAGAAGAGGATAAGGGACCTCGAGCTTGGCAAGTATCCACCATTTAGAAAGTGCTGTAGATTTGCCACTAGGATACCTGCTACTTTTCCTTTTGCGGCATTTTACAAAAATATATTAATTACTGGTTTATGAGGAAGCCAAATTACCAGCAATGATATGTATGCCAAACAAACTACAGAGCAGAGGTGGAAGGGGTTCTGAGTGGGAACTTATTCTACAGACTGCTGGTTTCTTCTGTGGCACATGCAGAACCAGGTGCAAACCTTATTCAGCACACACTGTGCTTTGAGTTGGTCAGAAACCAAGAGAGAAATACTGGCCTACAAGAATATATGCTGCACAGAAGTCCTGGCTTACCAATGACCTCAGAGTCATTGGCCATGATCTAAGGCTGCCAAGGCTGCCAGGAAGACAGGTGCAAGGGCAGACTGCAGGAAGGCACAAAGCTAACCAGTCCCAAGAGCCAGACAAGCTGGGACCCAGATCCGGTGCATTTCCAACGGTCTCCTTAACACTGCGGCACAGGAAGACTTACCAGGGCCCACACAGTGTGTCTAGAAAACATGACTGACTGGTAGCGAAGGAAATGTGTGTTCCTGTGTGAACACAGGAAGGAGGAGGTTAGGGGACAGGAGGCACAGCAGAGGTCCTGGAGAATACCACTTGGGGTGACAGGTGTAAACACCCCTGCAATGCCTCTACTGTCTCACCCTTCCTGAACCGGTCTCTTTCAGCCTTCTCCACAGCATGGATAATATGATACCTGCATAATCTCTTGTCTATCAATGACTGTGACCCAGTCAGTATGGAAGTTCCCAGGTTCTACTGACTGCTACAGTAGATGCCTAATACAGAGCCTAGCACAGGAAGAAATGTTTGCTGGGAAAACTCTGGATTATATTCATTTTTCTCTTCTAGAAAGTATTTGGTTTTCAGTGTATCCAAGACAACAGGAATCACACTACAAATGCAAACAGATGTTAAAGTAATTGGCCTAAAGGGGAGAGAGATTCTATACATCTGAGGAAAGGCTTCCAGTAGAGGCTGTGCCAGGCACAGCATGAAAGCTGATCTGCACCAAGGAAGGTCAGGAGTGCTGTCCTGCTGCACAGCCTACAGAGAACAAGACTGACCACACAGAGTTAGCTGCCCAGTGCCAATGATGCCAAGGATGTGCAGTCATCCCTGTAGAGAACATTACATATAATTTCAGATGTAACAAGATCCAGGTTCATCAAGTAAAAAGGAAAGAAACAAACTAATTTTGGTCTTTCTTCTGCAGGAGACTATATAGAACGCTCTCAGGACCTCTTATGCTTATAGCCAACTGCATTTCTTATACTGCAAATCTAGGAGGAAGAAGTGGGCAATGGGGCATGCTTCTGAAGGCTACACAGGGTTCCCACTCCTGTCCTGAGTCTCCGACGACCAGCAGAGGCCCAGAACCAGGAGTGACAAGGACCAAAGACAGTTTTAAAATGTATTCATTGAGAATGTCTCACAGGTATATAATACGCTTTGGTCATATCCACCCCGCAGCTCCTCTCCATTGAGAATGTCTCACAGGTATATAATACGCTTTGGTCATATCCACCCCGCAGCTCTTCTCCATTGAGAATGTCTCACAGGTATATAATACGCTTTGGTCATATCCACCCCGCAGCTCCTCTGAGAACACCCTCACCATGTTCTCCCTTCTAACTTTATGCCTCTCTCCAAATAACTCCAAGTCCAAAAACAGTCCTGCACAGATGTGCATGGATGTCAGCCACCTACAGGAAGAAGGACAACCAAATAGGGGACACACTCCTGAAGAAAGATGACCCTGCCTCCGTCAGCAGCCATCAGCTGCCAATAGCTCTTTAGGTATGGGTGGGGCCATAGTGACCTTTCCCACCTGTCCAAGACTGTGGACTTGCTTGACCTTGAGAGATAGCAGCAGGATTTAGCCACTGTAGTAAAGAAGCTACCACTGAGGACAGTGCTGCAGCTAGAATATTAGCATTTTAACACGCATAGTGCAAACAATTCACATACTGTCTTCGAAATGCAATGTAGTTTACACTAAGGACATCAACTTAGCTATGAGCTCGAAGTGAACTTCAGCTGTGATGAAACAAGGGTGCATAGTGGAGAGTACCTGCTGCCGCCTTACTGTACACGGGGGAAAATGCAAGCCGCACAAGTCCCGCGGCTTAGCCACTTGAACATAGAAGCAGCTGTCCTGGTGGACTGGATCCAGTGATTACTTAAGATTGTGGAGAAAGAGAAATAAATTGCTCAAGAGTGCAAAGTGGATGAGGTCACGACGCCAGCTCACAGCCTGCACAGGGAAACGCTAAACCTGCAGTGCACAGAGGGAGGGGCATGGAATGGACTATGGCGGATTACGTTCAACCCTTTTGCATCATACGCTTCTGTACATTAAGATTTCC
The DNA here is from genome assembly GCA_028551405.1 of Uromys caudimaculatus. Classification (NCBI taxonomy): domain Eukaryota; kingdom Metazoa; phylum Chordata; class Mammalia; order Rodentia; family Muridae; genus Uromys; species Uromys caudimaculatus. The sequence goes on from CM052715.1 coordinate 2,892,675, forward strand.
ATCCAGAGTATGTTACTGGGTGGCAGTATTAGCTCAAGGCAGGAGTCAGATGGTTCGGCAGGGAGGACAAAGTGGCTGTTCTCTTCCCCTGGAGTCCATCTGAGGGTCATTATCTTGCAGGCTAAGAAAAAACAATCCACTGTACCAGGGGCTGACAGTGTCCTGCCTGGCTCAGTTTTGGACCACACAGAGGACATCATGGATGTCTACACAACAAACCACTATCTGGATTTGAATGAGAAGCCTACTTAGTTTGTTTTAACTGTGTGATGGTGCTATCTCTACTTGACCCACCATGATCCCCTGCTCCACAGTCTGGCAGACAGAGTCTAAATGAGCTGAACCAAATGAGTTTATGAAATCTGACTAAAGCATGCTGACCCCCAAAAATCTCTCTGTGAGAAAAACTGTTCCAGGGCCTGTAAGCTATCTCCTACTTCCTGTCCCCCAAGCCTTGACCCATCCTTGGACAGCTGAATCCCTAAGAGAACTTCATAAGTCAGGTCTCAAAAATTCACAATACCCAATCTGCAGACACCATCCTGTCCTCCGGTTTGTGTGCCATGGGTCACCATGCTAAGCACACAGCACTTGCTCAGGAGACGCCTGACAAAGATGATAATGATATTGATAAAACAGGACAGGCAAACCTAAGCTTCAACTAGAACGAGGGGCACCGGGTATGTCATCTGTTCGAACGCATTCCCCAATTCCCAGGAGCCACTGTGAACACACCTATGTCAGCCCACCTGGGTAAGGGTCTTTTTCAGTGGAGTGTATGAAGGCACATCGGGGACAGAATCAGTCATACAGCACTCTTCTGCTAGCTCACTCAGAGCCTTAGCACATCTCCCAGTTCAGAGCATGCCACTGTACAATTATCTCATTGTATTTGGCAGTAAGCTATGTCGAATACTTGGCTCACTACCTACTTGGGAGGTGACTCTATTTTATAGTATGATTCGTAAAGTAAAACATCCCCCAGTACATATATTACCATTACAATGAGTATATAAACCAACAGCTATCTCTGAGTACTGTCAGAAGATCCGACAAAGCCCTGGGTGTGGGAGGTGTAGGGGCTAAATCATTTAACTCACAAAATTTGGCAAACTCATTGCTGTATTTTTGAGAATTAGAATTCTGTATCAAACCGGAAACATACACAATCTTCAAGAATTTACCCTGTCTACCCAAGCCCATGCCTTGGGAAATCAGACACATCATACTAGACCCAGCAGCTGGGCTGGCCTTTCATGGCTGCCCCATAGATCTGCCCTGAGGTCAGAGGTGGGAACCAGTAGTCATTCCTGCCTGCCCAGTCTTGTAGCACCTAGCAGAACAAGATCACCTCAGCTACCACACCCACAAATAAGCACCATCTGTTTCCATAGATACAGTACACGCAGCACTGACCCTAGGTATCAAGCCAAGCCAGGATTGAGTCTGACCCATACAAAGATGAAGCCAAAGCCAGACAGTGATGTAGGATATTAAACTGAGAAGCATGAAGAGAACACCCATTACAGGAGAGAACCCTAGAGACAATTAAGGTCGGTCCTGGGCAGTGCCTACTGCTGTGCACGTGCTCTGTTCTCGGGAAAGAACTGGAGTAGTTTTGCTCCCTCAATACCAGCCTAGGGGAGGAAAAGGGCACCACAAACAAATGCTACAATCTAACACTAGTGAAGAAAGAAAAGTGAGGCAAGAAGCAAAATCACTGACTTAGTGCCTGTGGTCTTCTCCCCAAACTACTAATTCCAAAAATAAAACTACTTAACACTAATTTGTTGACCCAACACAGGAGTGCTTTAAGGAAAGATTAAAAAAAATAAAAGGAACTCGGCAAACCCGAATCCCGCCTGTTTACCAAAAACATCACCTCTAGCATCGAATAATGTACCACATGGCAAAGATCCCGATGAAACCCAAGACTAAGAATTCAAGAAATGAATTAGAATACAAAGACAAGTTAAGTATGAAAATCAGTACAGACTATGAAAATGGGACGAGGAATACTTAAGAAAACCAAAGTGAAATGGTGACAACGAGATAGGCTCAGTAAGTCAAACATCTCACCCACCGAGGAGCCACACCAATGAAACCGAGCAGGATGGATGATAAGGAACTGGAGGGGTGCCGGGAATCAGGGGGTTATCTGAAGATTGGAGCAAGGGGTGGGGAGAAGGTGGTAGGTAAACAAAACTAAGAATGTATGAAGAAGGCTTACAGAAACCACTATTGGTAAACTGATTAGAAACGGATTTAAACAAAAGGGGCTTGAGCAGTGGTACCCACAAGAGTGACCAATGTTGCTCCCAGAAGACAAGGATTATTACATGAAAATCTGGGCATGGGTTGCCTTATTAGGTGACACTGGTCAGAGAGGTCACAGACCCACCCAAAACAATGTCCATTACTCCTGGTTGCTCAGTATAACCAGCGGGTATGGTCCTACTGCTGAAGACACCGCACATTTTGGTTGCAGGACAAAGAGAAATCAGTCATGAACTAACCAGGAAAGTCTCTTCCTGTTGCTGATTTTCACTGTGCCAGCAGGTGCTATGCAGGCCACTGAGTGAGAAGAGACAGACATCAACAGTCTTGTCCAGCACTGGGTCCTGCATGCTATATACTGGCCTACCGAGCAATATGCTAGAATGGCATGGGTGTTATATAGGTAGTCAACCGCTTTCTGACTGAATCTGAGGCAAGCTCCACAGGAAAGAGTTCCTATCCTCTACTGTAAACCTAGTCAAAAACCCATGGCTGAGGAAGTCATAGGTCCTACTATGGAACCTACTAGAGTTTGTTTTGTTTGTTTGTTTTGTTGTTGTTTGTTTTTGTTTTTGTTAAATGATCCCATTGTCAAATTGCATTATAAATATTTCATCTTTAAACGCATGTGCGCTGCTTTCAACTTTGGTCAGGGACCCTGTTTTACAGTGGGAAGTGGTTAATACAACGACTTATAACAGTTCTGAGTACTGAGAAGAAGCGATGGTGAACGTTCAGCTATAGATGGTGTGTCTACATTAACCTCACTGACCCCAGGTTCAGTGAATATCACAGCAGAGGTAACACTGAGGAGGAGTGCTGTGAAAGGTGATCTCCTACAGAGGACACGACCATGGCTCACCACAGCTACAGTTACCTACCACAAACATGACAGCCAAACTTCTAGCATGGGTGGAGGAAGGAATCACGTGGCCCCATTCAAGCTAAGAAGTTACGGGCACCTGGCAGCTGGGAAAGGGAGAGTTGCTTATCCTTGGGGTTGTAGCCACCACTAGGACACTAACTGGACTCAAGGATGAACCATATTTTTAACAAACCAAGTGTGAGGGAAGACATTAAGTTCTGAGGGAGGTGTTTGGGTTGTGGTTGTTTGAATGCGAATGGCTCCCATAGGTTTGTATGTTTGAATGCTTGGTCCCATGTGGTAGACCTGATTGGAAAATTGGAAGGATTATGATGTGTGGTTTTTTGTTAGATGCGGTGTATTCTTGGAACCGGGATTTGAGCTCTCAAAAGACTCCTTCCATCCCCAGCATGTGCCACTGGCTATTTGCAGATCAAGATGGGAGTCCTTAGCTCTTCCTGTTGCCATGTCTGTTTTGCCATTGTGGACTCCAACTTCTGAAGCTGCAAGCCTAAAGTAGCACTTTTTTTAAAAAGTTGTCTAAGTAATGGAGTCTCAGCAGAGCAAAAGAAAATTAGTACAGGGTCACACTAGGAATTAGAACAGGGAAGTAGGAGGTGGACATTATCAAGATACATTATATATACATAAACTTTTAAAAATAAAAATATTGTTTAAAAAATAAGCCACAGTAACAATATATCATGGTACTGTCACAAAAATAGACATGAACATCAATGGAACAGAAGATACAGTTAGATCTAAACCATAGTCATCGGACATTTGACAGAAACACCAAAACATTCCTTTTAGAAAATGGTACCAGAAAGACTGGGAATTTACATATAGAAGAATGAAACTAAATCTCAATGTCTTACTGTGCTGGTTAAAGTGTTAGCTTGACAAGCTACAAACACTTGGAAAGAGCATTTTAACTGGGGAATTGTGTAGATCAGGCTGACCTGTGGGCATGTCTATAGGGTGGTTGTCTTCAGTGTTAACTGGTGCATGATGACCTAACTTGCTGGGGGTGATGCAATCTCATGGGCTGGGCCCTGGACTATACATGCTCGTAACTGCAGAGCCCCTCCCCCATCTCTCACACATACAGAGGGGGGGAGAGGGAGAGAGGGAGGGAGGGAGGGAGGGAGGGAGGGAGGGAAGAAGAGAGGGAGGGAGGGAGGGAGGGAGGGAGGGAGGGAGGGAGAGAGAGAGAGCATAAAACACAAAAGCCAAAGTATTTAAGCATAAGACTAGTAAGACAAATAAATGCTCAAACGAAGTAACATGAAATGAAAAGTCCACAAAGACACCATGGCACCAGGTCTAACCTGGAGTGTGGTTAATACACCCAGCAAGACTCCATCAGAAAACACTGATGTTGCCTTTTCAAGCAGGAATCAACTGCAGGTAGCTTCTTGGTTGTGGGTAGGAGCCCATGTCTACTTCCCCTCCCAGTGATGGTACTCCCATCTGGCCTGACTATGTGCAGGTACTGACTGTACAAGCTGCCACAGTCTTTGTGAGTTCATATTGTATCAGTCCTGCTGTATCTGAGGACAGTTTCCTTGGAGTCACCATCATGTCATCTCTGACAATCTTTCTGCCTTGTCTTCTGCATAGGTCCCTGAGCCAGAGGAGAAGGTTTGACAAAACACTGGATGGAGTTTTGTTGTTTTTTACTTGTGTGTTTATCTACTTATAAGAATTTTTAAATAAATGAAAGTTATTAATCTTTTGTTACATTTGCAGGTTTAAATTAGTTTACAAAAGTTCATACAGAAATAGGGTTTTTTCTGTTTGTTTCTTTTTTAATATAGCTTCTGAATCCCACTAAAATCAGGGACTAAACAAGGCTGCCCACTCTCTCCCTATCTATTCAATATAGTGCTTGAAGTTCTAGTTAGAGCAATTAGACAACAAAAGGAGGTCAAAGGGATACAAATTGGAAAGGAAGAAATCAAAATATCACTCTTGGCAGATGTTATGATTGTATACTTAAGTGACCCGAAAAACTCCACCAGAGAACTGCTGCAGTTGATAAACAACTTCAGCAAAGTGGCCGGATATAAAATTAACTCAAACAAATCAGTAGCCTTCCTATACTCAAAGGATAAACAGGCTGAGAAAGAAATTAGGAAAATGACACCCTTCACAATAGTCACGAACAATATAAAGTATCTTGGTGTGACTCTAACCAAGCAAGTGAAAGATCTGTATGACAACAACTTTAAGTCTCTGAAGAAAGAAATCGAAGAAGATCTCAGAAGATGGAAAGATCTCCCATGCTTGTGGATTGGCAGGATTAATATAGTAAAAATGGCCATCCTGCCAAAAGCAATCTACAGATTCAGTGCAATCCCCATCAAAAATCCAACTCAATTCTTCATAGACTTAGAAA
>CM052715.1:2898717-2919756 GCA_028551405.1 Uromys caudimaculatus
GTCAATAGGACAAAATGGCAACCAACAGATTGGGAAAAGATCTTTACCAATCCTACACCAGATAGAAGGTTAATATACAATATATACAAAGAACTCAAGAAGTTAGACTCCAGAGAACCAAATAACCCTATTAAAAAATAGGGAACAGAGCTAAACAGAGAATTCTCAACTGAGAAAACTCGAAGGGCGAAGCACCTAAAGAAATGTTCAACATCCTTAGTCATCAGAGAAATGCAAATCAAAACAACCCTGAGATTCCACCTCACACCAGTCAGAATGGCTAAGATCAAAAACTCAGGTGACAGCAGATGCTGGCGAGGATGTGGAGAAAGAGGAACACTCCTCCATTGCTGGTGGGATTACAAGCTGGTACAACCACTCTGGAAATCAGTTTGGCGGATTCTCAGAAAATTGGACGTAGTACTACCTGAGGAGCCAGCTATACCACTCCTGGGCATATACCCAGAAGATGCTCCAATATGTAATAAGAATACATGCTCCACTATGTTCATAGCAGCCATATTTATAATAGCCAGAAGCTGGAAACAACCCAGATGTCCCTCCGCAGAGGAATGGATACAGAAAATGTGGTACATTTACACAATGGAATACTACTCAGCTATTAAAAACAATGACTTTATGAAATTCGCAGGCAAATGGATGGAACTTGAAAATATCATCCTGAGTGAGGTAACTCAGTCACCAAAGAATGAACATGTGGATATTAGCCCAAAAGTTCGAAACACCCACGATTCAATTCACAGCAACTGTTGGACTGAGCATGGCGTCCTAGATGGAGGCGTTGGAGAAAGGACTGAAGGAGCTGAGGGAGTTTGCAGGCCCATGGAGAGAGCAACAGTGTCAACTGGCCAGACCCCCCAGAGCTCCCAGAGACTGAACCACCAACCAAAAAATACACATGGAGGGACCCATGGCGCTGGCCACATATGTGGCAGAAGAGAGCCTTGTTGGACATCAGTGGGAGGACAGGCCCTTGGGCCTGAGGGTGTTAGATGACCCAGTGTAGGGGGATTCCAGGGAGGGAAGACGGGAGTGGGTGGGTAGGTGGGGTTGCACCTTCATAGAGGCAGGGGAGGGAGGATAGGATAGGGGGTTTCCGAAGGGGAGACCTGGAAAGGGGAAAACATTTGAAATGTAAATAAAGTAAATATCCAAAAAAAAAAAAAAGATATATAGCTTGTTTTTTTAAATATCCTAATAAAAAGGTTTCTCCCACCCTGGTTGGAGCTTTTAAAATCATGTCCTAATTTTAGTTACCAAACTGCATAATGTCTCCAAGCCATTATCTCCATAGAAAGCAGTGAGGCCTTGCAGAAGGCTGTACTTGTTCAGACCTTCAGCCCTCCAAGATCCTTAGGTCCCCTGTGCCTTTCTGCCCCCTTCAGAAAGCTCAATAGCATACATATTATTTAGTTTCTGTATCATTTTAAAATGTCATTGATCATGAAGTCCCTGCCTCAGAGAAGACAGAACTTCAGGTTGTTTGCAATAAGCAGAGCTTTCACAAATGCTGTAACATGAGAATATCCTTGAGCAAACTTCAAATGAGCTTTATGGATGGAGTGAGAATCCGAACACTAATGGCTCTACCCCCTGTCTGTCAATCATCCAACAGGAACTTCATCACTGAATCTTCACAATAGTCCTGTGGTTGAGCACTCAGAAAATAGCTTGTACACAGTCACAACTGCAGTTAGTGGTAGAAATGGGATTCATTATTACAGAGCCTGAACTCCCATTCAGAACTGTGAAACCTGAAGTAGTAACTAACCAAATATTCTAAGGTTAGTGTTTCTACTTAGGAAACAAAGTTACAATGTTTCTTCCAGATCTTCTTAACCCACTGTGAGGATAATGTATGCAAGCAGTACATACAGAGCAGTATTTTTTATATTATGTATTATGCTCTGTAAACTCCATTTAATAGTTAATAAAATGAGCATTTAAAAATGAATATTGTAGGGCTGGAGAGATGGCTCAGAGGTTAAGAGCACTGACTGCTCTTCCAGAGGTCCTGAGTTCAATTCCCAGCAACCACATGGTGGCTCACAACCATCTGTAGAGGAATCTGATGCCCCCTTTTGGTATGTTTGTACTTATATAAAACAAACAAATAAATCTTTTTAAAAAATGAATATTGTACACCTAGGTCTAAGTTGTTTTTGGTCAACTTGATACACCAGGTAAGAAATTGCCCCCAGCAGAATGATTGGTGGGCAAGCCTGTGAAGAAGCATTTTTGTGGTTAATGATTGATGTGGAGGGCTCAGTAACACACAGGTACGTATGCGTGATGCCACACCTGGGCAGGTGACCCTAGAGGATACAGGTGGAGGCTGAGCAAGCCACGGGAAGCAAGCCAGTGACTCATGCTCCTCCATGGCTTCTGCTTCAGTTCTTGCTTCTAGGTTCATGCCTAACTTCTTTCCGTGATAGACTGATCTGAGGATTGTAAAATGAAATAAACCCTTTCTTCCTCAAGTTGCTTTTGGTTATGTGTTTATCTCAGCAACAGAAACTCTAAGACAACCTATGTAAGGGTAGGGCCTGTCAATCAAACTTTTGCTGTAATAACACAGGCACAAATGCCATAAATTGTCGAATGTTCCTTTAAATAAGTGTGGTCAAGGGCTGATGAGATGGCTGAACGGGTAAGATATCTGCTACCAAGACTGTCAAGCTAAAGTGGATCCTCTAGGGACTCGCATGGTAAGAGGAGAGAACAGACTCATGTTATCCTCTGACCTCCACACACACGCTACAGCACGCATTCATCCATGTATGCGTGCATTCACACACACACACACACACACACACAAACACACACACACACACACACACAGTAATAAAAATGTGGTCAAATACACGCCTAAGTACAACACTTAGTTAGGGATGCAAAGCATTTTTCCCAGGGCCACATGTGTAAAAGAACTGTCAACATAAAACAGATACTAATAGCATTATTTCATGAAAAATCATCTCGTTTTCTAGCTGGAGGTATTGGGTGGACAACGTAACAATTTCAGTTTTGGATGATGATATAGCAAAGTAGTTATTTGCTGAATAATCTCCATAATCATAATGAAGGTTTTGATAACTAGCTCTCTTTGATGTTACTTTTTATGACTGAGACAAAAGCAGATGAGAACATGGGCCCCATGCTGCCGTGGCCATTGAGAGAGCTTTGTGCAAGGAAGACAGGTACCCTGGCCAGTGGCTCTCACTTAGAGTCTCGGGTCAGCACAGCCCAGAAGTATTTACAAAGAAGAGTGCCACCCTCCTTGATAACTACTGCTGGGCCCGAGAACGTCAAGAGTTCTTTAAACAAAGACAATAGTTGGGGTCCATAATGCAGTGCATCTGAATGCTTGGTCCCAGCTGGTGAAACTGTACAGATGGACTGAGAGGTATGGCCGTGTGGGGGGAGGTGAGTCACGGGGGCGAACACCAAGGTTTTCAAAGGTCCACGCCATTCCATTGTGCTCTCTGACTCCTCTTGTTTGCAGCTGGAGATGTGAGCTCTCACTCTGCCATTGTGGACTCTAACCCTCTGGATCCAGAAGCCCAATTAAGTGTTTCCTCTTTTAGGTTGTCTTGGTGCTTTATCATAGCAACAGACAAATAACTAATACACTGGAGTTCTTCACCATATGGCTGGAGCCAAAATTCCAGGCCAATTCTGTCCACATAGTGTTATCCATTTAATTGACACGATTGCATAGAACACACTTATTAACTTGTCACAGTTAACTTGAATGTGCTTTAAGCATTCCACTGACATTATTACATAAAACTGACTCTTGTGTAGACCTCAGGTCACCTCTGCTCACCAAGTACATCTCTGGGAGATGTGCAGAATGGCTCCTGCATCTAAGCTCCTTTTCTGCACCTGGAGGAATGGTGGTGACCTTAGCCGCACTGGCAGCAGTGAGACTTTAGACGTAGCACCGGTGCAGGACTCAGAACGATGAGGCCAGCTGGCCCCACACTCCACACTTCCCACAGCTCTGCACTTCACCGTCAGTCATCCCTGCCAATCACCGCACCGCAGTCCTCCTGGGGGTCGGAGAGCAGGCTTCCTCTGCCTCCTAGAGCCACCAAGCCTTTGGCATAGAACAGGGACTGTGTTTAAAACATGCACGGACACACTGCCTTTAAGTTAAGAACGGATCCTGGGGGAGAAACAGTGGAAGTATGGTGCGCTCACTTGACAAGCGCACTGAGAACACGTGTCCCCCTGCCCTGTCTTGAAGAGGACTCTGAAAACCAGCTTCTTCAACAAACTTCTTGCTTCCTTTGAATGAGTGACTACTTCATGTTATTAACCATTCTGCAGGAACTAACAAGAGAAATTAGATACCAGTACACCTGAGCTGCAGCCTAAAGCAAGCGCGTGGACCAGTGTGTTCATGATGCGGTGTACATACCTACAGGCCCGTGAACAACTGGCGCTTATGCTTTCTCCAGTGCTGAAATTCTTCCTTTCTCTCTCATATCCCAATATAAATAAAATCTAAATGAACACTGCTTATATCTTTAATTTCTGTTTCCTACTGACCTGAATCAGGCTTCCAAATTAGAAAGTCACTAGAGATGAATTTATAAATATAAATTTATAAAATGGAAAATTTTAAAAATGATAGTACAGAATAAATTACAGTACCAATGAAGTCTTAATTCATTTATACATCAAAAACAATGTAAAATGGCTAATTTGGGATAAAGTTCACAAATAAATTCTTTAAAAAGAAGGCTAAACAGAAAACATTCGGGTGCACGTTCTAAGCCGATCGTTAGGAAGATGCTCACTGAGAAGCACACCCCGGCCGGAAGCTCTTGCTCGATCTGTTCTTTATCCGGCTAGGACACAGGGGTCATACAGAGCGCACCCATTCTCTTCATCTGAAGGGATAACAGTTTCCCGGAGAAGTACACAAAGGGGGTAGGCATGGTGTGCTTGTCAAAATGCTGGCACTGCAAACATGGAGACCCAAGTTCGTGTCCTTGGCTCTCTTGTTGAAGCTGGGTGTAGTGGCACACAGCCAGCTCCAGTGCTGGAGGCAGCAGGGGGGGTGCGGCGGAGACAGGCAGGTCCCAGGCACTCTCTGGCTAGCCAGTTTAGCTGGAACAGTGAGACCCAGGTTTAGAGAGATTGTCTCTCAAAAAGTGGTGATGGAGGGGCTTAGGTGATGGTTCAGTCAGCAAAGTGCTTACCATACAAGCAGCAGAGCTAAGATGCCTGTCTGGCTGCACACATCTGTAACCTCAGCTTTGGTGGAAAAAAGGAAACAGACAGGTAAATCCTCAGAGCTCATTGGCCAGCCATCCCCAGGCAAATTGATGAGTTCCAGAGTCAGTGACAGACCATATCCCAAAAGATCAGATGGAAAGCAATAGAGGAAGACACCCAGTGTTGGCCATGCCAACATATATAGAACACACAAGCATACACACATAAGCATATAGTGGGGAGTGACAGGAAAACTGCCAACTGTCACGCCTGGCCTCCAAGTGCGCACAGCTCTCCCCTCCCCCCCCCACCCCAGATCTTTACTTTTGGAACTACAATGACACTGTTGTGCAGAGCTCCAGTGTGAGTTCTGGTGAACCTGCAGTTTCCAGCAGGACTGCAGGATACTTAGCACACGATGTGAAGAGAACGATCAACTTTACAAAGCCAGGATTTCTATCAGGTCAGGCTCTAGGACAGCAAACCAGAGCACAGTACCTTTACAACGTGCACTTCTATTGTCAGTAAGAGCGGAAACCCACATTTGTGTACTGTGAGGAGCTCTGTGCCACAGGGCGGGATTCCTGAGGCCCTTTCCATTTTCATCAGGAGACACTGTTGAGTCTAACTGGAGAAAACGCTGTCAGTGATCAGAAGGAACACAAGGGCAGGTTCTAAGTCTGTGCGAGTGCTCAGGAAGGACCCATAAAGGAACAATTTAAGAGAAAACTTACAATGTGTGCTTTAAAAAGCTTCAGAACTTGTGCTTATTATTAAGGAAACAAAAGGTCAGGTTACCAAGTAAACCAGTTATGAAATATATTAATGCCTGGATTAGAAGCTACAATATATAAACACTCAATGATACAAATATACAGACACAATTTAAAATAAAACAAACCCACAAAAACTTCACAAAGACAGGACATGTATAATAAACACGTGGGCAAATGGTTAGTGTCATTGAAGAAAAGCTACCAAAACCAGAGAGGCACCAACGCACAGCTGAGAACACCAGATAGAGATGAGGGTGAGGGCAGCATGCATGCCCACGGGAGTAACATGGCACACCTGTGGGAAGCAGCACTGAACAGCTCTATGCAGCCAAATGTGCTTGTCTCCTATGACCTGATAATTCTATTCCTGGCAAGAACGAAAAACCATACCACAAAAAGATGCCTGTAAAGCAATCACACAGCAACCTTATTTCCAACTTCAAACTGGAAAAAAATCTAAACACACCACCAAAGAAGCAACAGGTATGTTCCAACAATGGCATATCACTCACCAGTATAAAGAATAGATGTTGACAATCAAGATGGATGGAGATGCCCCTTAAAACATCACAGTAGGTGATCAAAACAGATTTATAGCATGCACTAAGATTCCCTTTGTGGTCCCATTCAATGGTAACCTATAGCAACAGAAAAGAGAACAACAGGTGTCTGTGGAGGGTGTGGTGGTCTGAATGAAAATGGCTCCCATAGGCCCAAAGGAGGTGTGGCCTTGTTGGAGTAGGTGTGTCTTTTGTCTGAGAAAGCATGCTACTTGGGGTGAGGTTTGTGGTCTCAGATGCTTTAGTCCGGCTCAGTATTTTACTCAGCAGGACTGTCCTGCTGCCTTTGGATCCAGATGCAGGACTCTCAGCTACTTCTCCAGCACCATGACTGCCTGCATGCTGCCATGCTTCCTGCCGTGATGACAATGGACTAAACTTCTGAACAATACATCAGCCCCCAGTTAAGTGTTTTCCTTTATAAAGCTGCCATGAGCATGGAGTCTCTTCATAGCAATAGAACAGGGATGCCCTGAAGTGAGGAAGTGTCCTGCATCTTGATTGGCATGTTGGGTATATGTGAATGTGCATTTGCCCAAAATCTCCAACATACACCCTGTATTATTTTTGTTTTACAATGGTTTGGCAGTCTGTTTTGTGTTGCTAAGAGCACAAGACTAAACAGGTTTATTACCTTTATTTGGCCTTTATTTGGTTTGTGGTCTAGAGGCTAAGCAGGCAAGAGGCTGACATCTGGACGGGCCGGCTACTGCTATTTAATATGGCAAATGTACCAACTGTGTGAGAAATCTGAAACCTTAACAGACAAGCTTCTGTTTAGATGGCAATGAATATGAAGGCCCACAAATGGTCAAGGTATGAGAAATCACAGACACACACACACAAGGACACACTACACACAGACAGGCAGACACACACTCAGCCTCAGGACTATCCCAGAAGAGGGGGAAGGAAGATTTTAGAGCCAGAGGCAGTGATGTTTCCCACATACAGGGCGACTACACACATGACTTCACACTAGTTGTGACAGCACATACATGCTCAAGCCAGGCAAAATCACAGCGCAAGGAGAAGGTGGGCACGAAGCCCCACCCATGGCTGAAGAGCTATCAGTAATGAAGGAGAGGGAGAGGGGGTTTTCTCTAAGAGTGTAGCCTCTGGTAGGCCAGCCACACTCCAATGAAGGTCACACACTCAGCAGTACACCGGAGCTGACCCTGAACCTACAGGGTTATGAACAATGACAACGCAAGGTTGGGCGCTGTGGAGGGAGGGGTCTGGAAGGAACGAGAGAAGAATGTGACCAAAGTGCAGGTTCTAAGATCTGTAAGCTTCACTGGACATGCAAACCAAAGCAGAACCTTCATAATAACCTATGAGTAAACACTGGGGTCTGTGACCTTTTCTGGTCTCAGAATCCATTTAAAGCTTACAAGTTACTGTGGCTCCAGAGGATTGACTTTCTTTTGATGTAGGCTATATGATTAACAACTCAGAAAAAATTAAAATGTATACCTTTTTCATCTAGCAAGTTAATGATTTAATAACCATAAAATCAGTACTATTTAAAGCACACTCTCAAGAAAAAAAAAACACAAAAAAAACAACAACAACAACAACAACAACAAAACCAGAGGACAACATCCTTCCCTGGCAAAGTCTTTAACACAGAGACTAACAAGACAACTAGACCTCAGAAAGGCTTCTGTACTACACCCTAGGGCCTCAGACATTATAGGCTCAGAAACTCTATAACACACATCTGGGCTAAGGAAGGGGAAAGGGCAAATGTTTTTGTTGAACTATAAAAGCCATGGATCCTTGAAACAAGTCCAGGAGGTCAAAATACCCCACTTCCCCAAGCCATGCTTGTGAGGCTTGAGAGACTGCTCAAGGGGTAAAATAGCTGGCGAGCAAGCATGGGTCCTGTAAAGCCTGAGGCAGTAAGAGTACATGTCTGCAATTCCAATGTTTCTGTGGCAGCATGGGAGCAGAGATGGAGAATCACTATAAGCTCACTGGCTTAGGTAGGCCAGGTTTAGGCAGCAACAAACAAGAGACCTGCCTCAGACAAGATAGAAAGTATAGATAGATACTTCTGACCTCCACACAAGAGCCACGGCACACTTCACCCACACTCACACACTAGAACAGAAGTAAAGAAGAAAGTCACCTAAGCAGAAACCTTTGGTAGACGGCGATCCCATTTCCCAGGAGGTCCTTCATGTGTGTAAGTGTTCAGCCTGCATGTGTACTGTGTGCATGCAGTGCACTTAGAGGCAGAGAAGGCACTGCATCCCTTGAACTGGTGTGACAGACAGTTGTGAGTCACTTTGCAGGTACCAGAATTGAACCTGGGGCCTCTGGAAAAGCTGCCAGTGCTGTTAGCCACTGAGCCATCTCTTCAGCCCCTCACAGGATGTTTTATTAAAACTTTATATCATCCTGAGTGAGGTAACCCAGACCCAAAAGAACATGAGTGTTATGCATTCACTTATAAGTGGAAATTAGCCAGAAGTACAGAATAACCACACTACAATCCATAGCCCAAAGAACGCAAATAACAAGAAGGGTCCAAAGGAGGGTACGTCAATCTTTCTCAGAAGGTGAAATAAGGTAGATATCAGAAGTGGATGGAGGGAAAGGACCGGGTGAGAGAGATGATAGGAAGGAAAACAAAGCAGTGGGGGCGGTGGGGGGGATCGGGTGTAGGGAAAGCAGGGGAGAAAGAACAGAAATTGGCAGTGGGTAGGGGGGAGCATCTTCAGAATGAGCCAGAGACCTGGGACAGGGGTCAGGGGCTCCAGGGAGTCTATAGGGGATGGCTCTAGCTGAGATTCCTAGCAGTGGGGGATATGGAGCCCGAAATGGCCACCTCCTGTAGCCAGGCAGGACTCCCAGTGGAGGGATAAACAGCAACCCACCCACAAAAACTTTGACCCAAAATGTGTAAGAGGTGCAGGGACAAAGATGGAGCAGAAACAGAAGGGATGGTCAACCAATGACTGCCCAAACTGAGACCCATCCCATGAGCAAGCACCAATCCCTGACACTATTAATGACATTCTGTTATGCTTGCAGACAAGAGCCTAGCATAATTGTCCTCTGAGAGCCGATGGAAACAGATGCAGAGACCCATGGCCAAACATTAGATGGAGCTTGGGAATTTTGTGGAAGAGCCAAGGGAAGGATTGAGGGACCCGAAGAGGACAGGGTCTCCTCAGGAAGACACCCAGAGATTGAACCACCAACCAAAGAGCAAGCATAGGCTGGACCTTCCCCTCCCACCCCCACACCAAGATGTACAGCTTGGTCTTCATGTGGGTCCCCCAAAACTGGAGCTACCCCTGAATCTGTTGCCTGTCTATGGAATCTGTTCCTCTAACTGGGCTGCCTTGTCTGGCCTTGGTGGGAGAGGATGTGCCTAGTCCTGCAGAGACTTGATGTGCTAGGATGGGGTGATACCAGGGGGACTCCCCCTTCTCAGAAGGGGGGGAATGAAGGGAGGAGCAGTGTGAGGGGGAACTGGGAGGAGGGGACAGATAGTGGGAAGTAAAGTGAATAAATAAATGAAAAAAAAAAGAAAAAAACTTTAAACATGGCAGAAACTTTGAAAAAAGGCAGAAAAGAAATCCATCCAGGCAACAACAAATACTGATTAAATTCTACCATGATTGGTTGTGAACATATACTAGGTTATATCAACAAAATACCAATAATATTTACAGTTAATATATTTCTGTGCAATCTACACAATGGGTACTGGATCCCTGGGCTGGAGTCACAGGCTACCTGACATGGTTGTCAGGAAAAGAACTCAGGACCTCTGCAAAAGCATTGAGTGCTATGCACAGCTAAGCCATCTCTCCAACTCTGTACTGAGGATGGAAACCAGGGCTTTGGGCATGCTACACAAGTACTCTATTTATCTACTTACTCTGTCATCTCCATATTTAAATCCAAGAGTAAAATCAAAGTTGACAGGTAAGAAAGATGCAATTAGACCAACATTATGAAAACAATTCCCTCATATAACCATGGAAATGTTTGATCTCCAAAGCTCATGATTCAATTCTAGTCTTTAAAATATTACTACTCCTTAATCCATGTATTATCAATTAAAGTTTTGCTATAATGTGGAAATTTAAGATATTTAAAGGCATCTTACATATAAAATATCTTCTAAGTTTAATATATTCAAATCATCTCAATTAAAGTATCCACAATTTACCTACTGAGTCCCTAACAGTTCCTATCCCTGTCTTGGCAGAGCAGGTCTTTAAAGATCATTACTATAATCTCCTTTCTCCATGATTGACATAGTCATATACCATCTAGCTAGTTCTGGGTCTAAACTGAAACACATGTAGAAAGCACACATTTTCGTGTCTCCGAACGTTCTCTGAACGCTAGCACACACCTGTCTAGGAATGTATGGCCGAGTTAGACATAAAGGTGAAAGGTTAGCTCAGCAGCTGGGAATCTAACCTGATCTAAGATGTCTTACACTATAATTAGCCTCCCATCTCAGATGAATGCCTAAGGCACTAGACTATGTAACTTTTTATAGTTAGGCAGCTTGAAATTTTCAAATAGCTGGTTTATTACTCTTTTAAGGTAATACTTTCACATAACCACCTGATACTTGATTTTACCGTGTATTTTGATAATGTGAGGCTATTTTCAATTTTTAAAATGTGTGTGTGTGTGTGTGTGTGTGTGTGTGTGTGTGTGTGTGTGTGTGTGACATGTATACAGTTGCTTTGAGAGGCCAGAAGATAAAGCTTGATCCCCGGCAGCTAGACTAACTGGTGAACTGCCCAGTGTGGGTGCTTGGAAACCAAACTCTCTGGAAGAACTGCACATGACCTTTCTTCTTCACTGAGATTCTCCTCTAGCCCCTCACTTTGGAGCTTATAAATTATATGTGTAGAGTCTGATTATCACTTATAAAACCTAGTTCTCTGAAGTGAATAGCTAGGGTGCTTTACTGATTTTAATAAATTTAAATCACATATAAAACTGTATGCTTGTATTTCTATAGTACACTTCTAGGACTTAGAACTCACCACAGTGAGTAAGTTACGTCCCTCATCATGACATGGCTGCACTGGTGGGAGAGGGTGCGAGACTACCCCATCTCCAGGTCAGAGTGCACGGTGGGAACGTCCATCCGAGCTAGTGTGCTGGTCTAGTGAGAAACATCAGTGTGGGTACAGGATTACTTATGGTCGGTTTCCTTCAGAGGTGAGCACATGTAGGAGGTAGGATGCCACAGGAGGCAGGGAAAGGGTGGTTCTCTTTGCTCACCTGTGTCTACCGTCTAAGGTTTCACACAGTGAGTACTAGAGATGTGATTCCCTAAAATGAAGAGAAAAACTGAAGAGAGCATGCTCTTTGGGCCCTAGAAGAAGAGGCTTAAGGTCAGAGAAGGTGGGGATGTGCACAGAGGCCCGCTGCATAGATCACAGCTTCCCAAAGCCTGCAGCATGCCCTGCTTGGGTACAGCCTTCCACAAGCAGCTCTGCTGTTCCCAGAAGAGCTGAGGCGGGGTTATTACGCGTAATTTTGTTGGTGTCAAAGGTAAAACAGCTTTTCTTCATTACCTAGAAATCTATGCCCAGAACCTGCATGTGTTCCAGGTGTTTGGAAGCCTGCCTGTGGCACTGAGAGATGTGGAAGACACAAACAGCTCACTCTAGTAATGGAGGGCTGAGTGCTAGTGGAAATAAACAGTTGACCCCTGAACACAGCCGGGGTATGACGATTTTGAATGGACTGTGTCCTCCTAGAACAGTGAAGACAGCGTGCAGATCTCTACTTGAGAGAAAGCAGAAATTATTTCACAGCAAGTGAACAGAGAAGCGGGCAGAAGCGCTCCTCTGCACATGTGACCATGCTGTCTGTGACTCTGAACTTTTCAGTCTAACTTTAAACACACCTTCCTTCCCAGAACGAGCATAACGACTCCTCTGTGCTTGGCTTTTGAGTGAGTCCAACATCCTGTTCTAACTTGCTTTAATGGTGTGTGGCGCTTTTGACTGCTTCTCGTCAGAGGGGCTGCTTCTAGGAGAGTTGAAGACCTGGCTCCTCCTGCTTGCTGAGCACAGACCTGAGACAGGAACACCAGTTGCCTTCATTTTCCGGTCTGACCACCACCCCTTCCTTAGAGCTCGCTTCTGCTTCTGAGAGGTGACAGGGCTGTAAACAGGTGGCCTTCTGAGTGTCTGCTTCTGCTGAGTAGGTCCTAGTGATTACACTGCAGAGGAAAACAGCCCAAAGGCTGCACTTTCACTAGTACTGAGAAAAGTGTACTGTTACTGAACAAAAACTATTCCCAGTAAAATGTCGTCACTAACTGTTATTCATGCATCCTTTAGAGCTGCTTTGGTGGAAGCTGGCAGACACGGGGCCTACAGGAAGACGGCATGTTCTCCGAGGCTATCTGTGGAGGACGTGCTTCTGTCCCGCTCTCGTTAAGAGAAGCAGCACTCTGGAAATGTGCTCCTTTCCCTTCCGTGGGCTTAGCAACCGTGTGGGGGACATCATTACATGGAAGCAGGAAACAGAATCAAAGCTGAGGCAATCACCTTGGGTTTTAGAATAGGATGCTTCTTTCTCTTATACAACTGTTATTCTAAGTAGCTATAAAAAAAAGCCTAAAATTGTATAATTCCTTTTTGTTTGTGTATGTGTCTATGGTGTACGTGTAGGTGGCGAGCAAAGGAGGACATCCTTTGCCTCAGGCCTTTGAGACAGGACCTCACCGAGCCCAGAGTTAGATTGGCAGCTAGAGCACCCTAGCAACCCTCTCTTGGCCAAGTCGAGTTTTCTGTGCCTCAAACCTGCCTTACCTATGAATCAGAAAAAAATAAAGAATCAAAAAGTAACATTATGGGTATTTTAGAGACACTAATTTATAATCTCAGTGTAAGCATTAACCATCACTACTATGCACACACTGGGAAGAACCCTGGATCCACAGTGTGGGGTGAGCCAGACTACAGCAGTCTGCAAACCCAAGCACCCAATCTGCTGTGACCTGTACTTGGTTGTGCT
Organism: Uromys caudimaculatus; assembly: GCA_028551405.1. NCBI lineage: Eukaryota > Metazoa > Chordata > Mammalia > Rodentia > Muridae > Uromys > Uromys caudimaculatus. The sequence goes on from CM052715.1 coordinate 2,912,324, forward strand.
GAGCTTGGAATAGAAGCAAGTGAGGCCAAATGGGGTAAATGCCTGCCAAAGTCAGGAGCTATCTTACTGACGGAGCAGAAGTGGCACATTAAGCCAGGGACTCACTCCAGACTGTATTAAAAGACTTGAAACACCAAAGCACATAAGTAAAATGATGCTGTAAAGAACCCATGGTCTACAGGACCCCACTCCCTCCCCGAAGCCTACTCTGCTGAGAAATGCAACTGGCCCTGCGTGGTTGTGCTCTCCATGTGGTGCTTTGGCCCCAGGAAGCTACTGTACTGCACACCGTAGGTCTTACCAGGAGCTGGGGACATCCTGCTCAACACAGAGCACATCGCCTGCTTACACAGTGCTCCACTGCACATGGGAACAGCACACTCTCAGCTCTGCCTATTTCCCATATCCACATTTGTCCTAGGGGCAGCACTGGCTGCTTCCTTGTAGAGAAGTGGGACCATGTGCTGCAAGGAGGCACTGCCACACTCACAAGGTGCCTTGGATCTTCGGTGGTGAAACAGTTCAGATCCTGACTCTGGACAAGCATGGATCCCACAGTGGTGTATGGAGTGACTGTCCTTCACCCAAGACCATACAGGAACAGAAAAACAAAGTAACAAATATTTAAATGACCTCTGTGATTTTTACAACAATGGCTTCTATATTTTACTAACCTTGCAAATCCCCTTCTTTTAAATCCGTGCCTTTTTTTTTTTTTTTTTTTTTTGACACATACACACAAAATCCTTTCTGAGCTAACAAGCAAAGAAAACAAAACTGCAGAACTCTAGTTAGGTCCCCGGAGGCAGTTCTCTCCTGGAGGCAAAATCTGGATTGGCACAACTCCAAAGAGTAAAAGACACTTGAATGTAATCCTGGAGACCAAATCCCATGGGTCAGCAGACCTTAAAGGACCCAACCTATGACTTAACACAAAATGTACAGAGAATATTGATTAGGGCAGACCATCAGAAGACCGGGTTACACCAAAAGGTATTTCCTGATGTTCATAACCATGTGCTCATGAGTGTGGGTCGGTGGCTGTAGGAGGACCACCGCAAATAAACAGACAAGCACTAAGCAAGCCCTGAGAGAAGACCGCAATTGCAGATGCAGAAGGAATAAGAGAGAAAAGCACATGGTGTGTATGTGTGGAAATGTGAATGAACTCTGTCACTTTGTATACTCACTTTAAATTAATTAAACATGTAAGAAACTGTACTGGGTATGCACTTAAGGACTTCTCTGACACCATAAGAACTAAAACTGGTTCATGAAGCAAACTTGAACCAGACACTGGATGTTTCCCTGAGAGACTGAGACGGTCTCTAGATCAGAAGGAGACAGTAATGAGACCTCTGCCCAGGGAGAGGCAGTGTCAAGGGATGGAGGAGGAGGGGCAGGCCTAAAGGCTCTCCGCACCTCTTGTTTACACCACTGACAGTACGCTAGCTTGGCAGAGCACAGCCATATGCTCTTAGCCGAAACAAAAGCAGCAGCAACAGGAACCCCAGCCTCATTTAACCACACTATGAGATGGCATGGAAGTAAAGGACAGTGCGCTTTAAAAATAGAGTTCTTATTTCATGCTTGCCAGAAGAAAATAGCTGTCTCCTAGGAGCGATGCTTTCGGCTGGTTTCCTCTTTTCCACAAGCCACTTTCAAAGGGCAAACCTAACTTCTAACAATGTTTGAAGCCCCCTCACTTAAGTTAAAAGAAAGGCTTGGGAGCTCACACCTGCAATTCCAGCACTCTAGAGGATGAGGCAGGAGGGTTGCTGTGAGTCTAGGACAAGCCTGGGTTACATAGTGAATTCTGGGCTAGCAGGAGCTACTTACAGTGTAGAACTCTGTGACAGACAGACAGACAGACAGACAGGAAAAGTAAGCATGCATCTACTCTTCCTCCTGTGTAACAGTCCTCTGTATCTGTGAGTAAAGAATCCCCAGATGCCTTGTGTAGATCACTTAATTTAAGCATCACCAGCCAGTAAGGTTCACTTTACTCCTATTTTATAGACAAAGTTGAATTTCAAAGAAATTATACCTTAGCCTGTGGTCAGGAAAGTGGTACCAGGTGGCATTCAAACCCCCAAAACTCTTAGTAACTATACTATTATAGTTTACTGATACACCTTTTTTTTCAAAAAGACTTATATAAATGAAATTCAAGTCATTTTAAATTTAAAGGCATCATTATTTAAACCATTCCAGTAAACCTATTTACCACAATGAAGTAAAAATAGAAATTCTAAGAATTATTTTTCTTTTTGAAATGCTTAAAAAAAAAAAAAAAAAAAAGACAGGTTTGGATGGTATACAATTTTAATCCCAGCACATGGGAGGCAGAGGCTAGTTGATTTCTGTGAGTTCTGGGCCAGCCTGGTCTACATAGTGAGTTGTAGGCATTCTAGGCATACACAGAAAGATCCTATATAAAAGAAAAGATGCCTGAAAACAGCTTTTCCCATGAGAAAGCCAGGTTCCTTAGTGATCATAAAAACTGGTAAATGTTGGCATTCTTCTGAAGAATGCGTAAAATGTTGGGTTTATTTATACACTCTGTTATGCTTCTGAACTCTAGGCCACACTTAATATATCACAAATTTAAATGGAGTAAACTGTAACATCTGTAAACTAAATGTGCACACATAACATCTGTTCAGTTGCTCACAAATAATCTAGTTACAAACTAGGTAAAAGAAAACAAAACAACAAAAACAAGATACTTAAAAAGCTGGGATTACTATATATTCTTAGTGAAAAAAAAAAAAAAAAGCCCAAGTTACAATGTACCTTTTATCTACAGGCAAACAAAAGTAGGATAGTCAACTCTCAGTGCAATGAACTAAAAATAGACCATAGGCAGAGAGGGCTCTGTTGCTTCTAAACAGCATTTCCCAGTAAAATGAAACAGGGCTCCTTAGAGACAGCTGTCTCTATGTCTAGAGAAGAAGCTAAACAATATAAGCCTGCAATATCAGAAAGCAAGGCGACTCTCAAAGAAAACACATGTGTACTGAATACATATTACACCCACAAGAGACTGGGGACGAGGAGATAGCTCAGTCTGGCAAAGTGCTCGCTTTGCAGGCATGAGGTCTTTGTTCACATCTATAGAGCCCATATAGAAAGCTGGGCATGCAAGACAGGAGGAAGAGATCCCTGGACCTCACTGGTTAGCTAACCAGGCCTGTGTAGTGAAGCTTCAAGGCAGTGAGAGACTGTGTAAACAAAGACTGAAGGCAGCTGCAGAGTGACATGTGCTGACCCACATGCACGTGAGCACCTGAACATATGAACACACAAGCACACACAGAGCATCACAAACAACACGGAATCTTATTGAGTGGGCAAAGAGGGGAAAGCAATAGGATATCTACACAACTCTCGTCTGTGTATTCACACATCGCTCTTGAAGTGAAGCCATATACATAATTTTGTAAAGGGGTACTTAGAAGCTTGTATGGAGTGTGTGTATGTGTGTGCGCGCATGTGTGTGCACAACTTTAATGTTGAGTACACTCAATCACTCTCTACTTTATGTTTTTGAGCCATGGTCTCTCCCAGTGAATCTGCTCAGAGAGTTCCAACAACTCCCCTTCCTCCCACTTCTTTCCAATTCCCCACTACTGGGATGATAGATGCATGCCATTTTTAAGTGCATGCTGGGAATCTGAACTCAAGCCCTTATCATGCTTGCATGGCAAGAATTTTTTAACTGAGCCATCTCCCCAGGACAGCAGCTCTGCATAGAATTCTGTTAGTAGGTGTGGGAGGAATGGCAGGTTTGAAATAGCACTGTGTTGTAGCTTCTAAAGAAGCTTCAAGATAATGACCAATGGCTGCTAGAACCATTAGGGAACATGCTAAGGGACGACTGTCCCGTGAAACAGCTCACAATGCCCAAGCCAGGGGTGCAGCAGGGGGCACACATGCCCCATGTATGTGTGTCTACAAAGTATACCATATCAAATAGCATCAATACTACTACCTATAATTAATATCAACCCTGTACCTGGCCAAGCTTCTGTGACTGGAGAGGTTTGAAGGACATCCCGGGGCCAAGGCCTATGTTAAATGATACCTCAGGCATGTAAGCAGCCATATCCACACTGTGGAATATTCTTCAGAACAAATAAAGGGCAAGAAAAAGTAAGAGGAGAGGAACAGAAAGTCTAGTGATTCTTCTAGCTATTTCTAACAAACAGAGCATGTGAAACTTCTGGGTCCTTATCACTAAATGACATTTCAGATCCAAGACACATTTATGAGACAAGCAGGGAAATTTGAATACTAATGAAAAATTTGAAGATAAGAAACTATTACTCATTTATGATATTAAATGGTTTTGTGACTTAGTAGCGGAAAGAGTCTGGGATGAAGATGAACACACACTTGCCAGCACTTATGCTAAAATGTAAACAACACAAAGAATATTAGAATAGTCCTAATGTACAAAGCACTCCATATTTTCTCTTTCTTTCTTTCCCTTTTTTGGTTTATTTATTTATTTTATTTATTTATGTTTTTGAGACAGAGTCTCAGTCTGTCTCTCTCTCTCTCTCTCTCTCTCCCCCCCCCTCTAGTCCTAGGACTCACTCTGTAGATCACTCAGGCCTCCAACTCACAGAGATCCTCCTGCCTCTGGTGCCTGCCACACTCCATGTTGTCTAGCACTAAGCTGAAGACGTCATTGTACCACGTGATGAAAATTGGTTACAGCAATGCAGTGAAGATTTTAATTATTCTTACAACAAAATATAATGCACATGTTAGGTAGATTTAGCCATTCTATGGTATGTATTTCAAAATACCATGCTGTATATAACACATGCATACAATTTTTTCAATTAAAATTTGTGTTCTGAAAATAAGTAACAAAGATAATGTATCTTAAAGTTATTGGGAATGGGATGGAGTTTCGGTGAAAGAAAGGCATTGATTGGCATGAGAAATAAAGGTGCAATGCTAAACACACAGGGTTTCTAGCAATGCGTTCGCTATTTCTAAGCATGCTTGAAATTTTATGCAATAAATTTTAAAAGATGAAATTATACACCTAAAAACCTAGTTTTTATTGTTTACAACCCAAATAGAGAACACCGATGTCTTAGGTGTGTGTCCTAGAGTTCACTCTAGCAGAGTTGCAATTATGGATGCCCTAGAAAACTGCTCATTTGCCCGCAGTAAGCACATCTGTCCAGAACAGGCTCGGATAAGCCCTCAGAGTCACAGGAAGGTGCATCTCCACCATAGCTTCCTTACCCGGTGCCCAAGCCGGGACAGACTCTGCAGTTGGACTAAGTAACTAACCAACCAACTAACCAACTGAAGCACCTCCAGGCTACAAAGAGGCATCTCAGGAGCATGGGCGGGCCTGTGAGGTCCTGGGCCTCAGCACTGCTTCCAAAGACCAGCTCCTCCTCTACCTCTTTCCAGCAGAGCACAGGAATGGATGAGCTCTAATGGCATGACGTCAGTTTTTCTACAGAATTCCTATCAGTAAGCAGCCCAACCTGCCTTTTGTTTCTTCCTAACACACTCAAAGTGACCCTATGACCTGCCCGCTTGTTGCCCTTAGATGAAGTTTCAAAATCTCTTGACTAGTCCCTCTTGATTAGTCCCATCTGTCAAGCTGGCACCCCTCTTTGTGGGGAGGAGTCGGAATGTAATGTTGTAGAAGATGAGTGTCCTGTAACCTGAGAGGACTGCAGAGATTGAGGTCACTGCTTCAGCTGCTGCCATCTGAGTCGCCAGTCTGTTCTGGGTACCCAATGTGCACTGGCCTCCAAGAGCAGGCACTGCAGCTTACCAACTAGTGATACTGAGTCTACATTCCAGCACAGTGGAACCCTCGCCTGACCTCCACACTGCTCACAGGACCACTCCACTGAGTTGCTATGTCAGACTGTTTCTTAGTACTCTGTGGGGTGTTCAGCTGGTCAGGGGACACCCCATGCCTAAACTGCTTGAAGCTCTCTACTGCTGTTCTCTCGTTTCATCCCAGACATCTACCTTCAAGGCAAGAGAAAGCACAGACACCCTGCCAGCCCTAGACCCTTCTACAAACCTGCTGAATTCTGGGCAAAGTTCTTACTTTCTCTGATGGCTCCAGTGTAGTGAGAATTTTGGTTTCTCTAAAAACCCAGTTATATTATATGAATATGTTTTGTTTTTATCTAAGATATGAGATATGGAGCTATTTCAGATTGTTCACAGCCACTATGACTGTCTCATACTCTAAGAAGGGCGTGATTTTTACCAGCAGCAGATAGTTTATATTTGGAATTCTGAGGACTCCTGAGGGTATAAATCCCAGAGCCCCAGGAGGCATATGTTGGCTGCAGCTCCCCTTGCTGCGTTTACTACTACAGGATTGCTGTTTTGCTGGACTGCTGGTTGGAAGTCTGAGTTTTAAGTTTTACATTTAGGTATTTGGTTTGTCTTGAATTTATAATTTTATGCAGTTATGCTGTGGAATCTATGCAGCATCAGTTCTAAGGCCCCATTCCCGATACAAAAATCTGCAGTACCTGATATCAGCTATATAAAATTGTGTCCTGTGTGCACAGAAACCTGCATATGTTTTCTGTGTATTTATTTAAATGATCTCTAGATTACTTGTAATACCTAACATGAAACAATTATTTCAACTTTTGAAAATATTTTCCGCCTTCCGGTCTGGGCCGGTGCCTTGAGCAGACCTTGGGCATGAACTCCTCAGCCAGTCCCACAACACCCGGAGGAAGCTCCACTCCCAGGCACTCTATCACACCCAGGATCAGAGGTGAGGAGGAACCGAGGAACCCCGCCAGACCAGTGGCACAGGATCACAGGATCCCAGAATCACAGGATCCCAGAGACAACTGGTCTCTGAGGAGTTCTGACACAACCAGGATCACAGGAAGGACAGGCTCCAGTCAGATAAAGGGAGGACAGGTAGCACTAGAGATAACAAGTTGGCAGGAGGCAGGTGCAAGAACATAAGCCACAGAAACCAAGGTTACCTGGCATCATCAGAACCCAATTCTCCCACCATAACAAGTCCTGGATACACCATCACACTGGAAAAGCAAGATTCAGATTTAAAATCACTTCTCATGATGATGATAGAGGACTTAAAAAAGGACATAAATAACTCCCTTAAAGAAATACAGGAGAACACAGGTAAACAGCTAGAAGCCCTTAAAAAAAAAAAAAAAAAACACAAAAATTCCTTAAAGAATTATAGAAAAACACAATCAAACAGGTGAAGGAATTGAACAAAACCATCCAGGATCTAAAAATGGAAACAGAAACAATAAAGAAATCACTAAGGGAGACAACGTGGGAGTTAGAACCTAGGAAAGAGATCAGGAGTCATGGATGCAAGCATCACCAACAGAATACAAGAGATAGAAGAGAGAATCTCAGGTGCAGAAGATACCATA
>CM052715.1:2927950-2945409 GCA_028551405.1 Uromys caudimaculatus
TACAGGAAGGAGCGCGCATCAATACACACTACATACAGGAAGGAGCGGGCATCAATACACACTACATACAGGAAGGAGCGCGCATCAATACACACTACATACAGGAAGGAGCGGGCATCAATACACACTACATACAGGAAGGAGCGTGCATCAATACACACTACATACAGGAAGGAGCGCATCAATACACACTACATACAGGAAGGAGCGCGCATCAATACACACTACATACAGGAAGGAGCGGGCATCAATACACACTACATACAGGAAGGAGCGTATCATATACACACTACATACAGGAAGGAGCGTATCATATACACACTACATACAGGAAGGAGTGTATCATATACAAACTACATACAGGAAGGAGTGTATCATATACATACTACATAGAATTTTTTAAAAGGCAGCAAAAGCAGGCAGAGGACAAAGAGGAGAACAAATCAAGGGATGGCACCCCCTGTTTTATACTGGAGGAAACGGAGCTTTGTTTTCTGTGATGAGCCATGAAGTTGATCGTGTATGAAGGCAGAAAGCGCAGCGTCCTTGGCAAGTGCAGAGCCTCGCGGCAAGCAGTGCAGCTCTAGGCCTAGTCTTTCCGTATAACAAAGCCTGCTCTCACCAGCAACAGGGACCTTTAACACAAACACATCAACCATTTCCAGAGCTATACTGCTTCAAAAGGAGAGCGACAGTTCCAATCTAACCTCTCAATTACAAGCTTCCTTTATAAGAGTTGCCCTGACCATGGTGTCTCCACAGTGATAGAATATAACTGAGATGTGACAGGGATGTATCATGAAAGGAGCTGCTTCTCATGCTTCGCGATGAGGCGAACAGTTCTGCTTCAGTGTGTGCTTGCATCACAATACGCTCTGTGCTATGGGCCTAAAAGGGATGTGGCCAACTGATAGTAGGCTGAATCCTATGGAATTGGGAGCCCAAATAAGCCTCACCCCATTAAGTGAATCATCTCAAGCACTTGTTACAGTGATGAAAGCAAACACACTCAGACGGGAATGGTGACACAGTGGCGTGCTCAAAAATGCTTAGAAAGGAAAATCAATTTATATTGCTAAATTTTACAATAAAAAAAGTAACAACAAAAACACAAAGACAAAACTGTAACTCTGAACAAAAACCTGACAGGCCAAAGGCCTTACACACTTAATACATGAACTGGATTCTGGTCCGCTCAGCTCTGACCTCAGTACCACTTTCCAAAGATCATATGGGATCATAATTTCCCACTGACTTTCCTCCTAATCCCACTGAATTTTTCTAATATTTTTAAATGCAATCACAAAAAGTTGATTTTAACAAAATACAGTTAGATTCACCCCATATTAGCCATTTGCCTTTTTTCTGAACTTGCCCCTACAAACAATTATGGTCCTATAATATGCAAATGAACTAAAAATTTTAGGATGCCTTGCTGGTCCCTGAAAAATAAAGCAAGGGACTCTGATATTTCTGGCATCACTCCCAGATCTTCTTCAGGGCAATTGGGAATATCCATAGAGCCTAAAGATGGTGAATGGAAAACTTGGTGTAGTGCCTAAAGGAGTCAGTGAGTTGTCATGGAAACTATCATTTACAGAAAAAGTACTGCATCAAAACACTATGGAGAAGTCGAGAGACATAACAATCTCTGGATAAATAAACAGTAGTAACATTAATAGAAGGGCAGAGACAACATGAAGTCCTCTAACGTTTTTAATGTGGCAATTACTCAGATGTTTAAGGCTCTGATCACATTAGAATTCAGAACTATTCTCAACACATTTCAGATTGAATGTGGTACTGCGGTTTGGCTATGAAGTACACTCCACTCTTGTGGATCAAAGGTCACAAAAATACAAGTGATTACACAGGAGGGCTCTGTCTGAGCAGTGTGTCCATCCCCCTGCTGTCCATTGAGGGTGGGGTGGAAGGTGGACCTGAAGGAGAAGGCAGACTACTAGGGACTTTGAAGAATGTATCCTGTTCCTGGTACCCACCCATAGCCCCTTGCCCACTTCCCAGCCATTATGCAATGAGCAGTGTCCTCTGCCAAAGAGTCCCTTCTATTAAAGCACACTATGACGTTCTGTGTTACTGTAGGCTGAATGACACTGAGTCAGTCAAGTCTGGCCTAAAACAACCTTTTACTCGCTTTGTTACAGTGACAAAATGTGACTAACACAGTCCCCTTTCTAACCAAAATAGCATGGGCCAAGGACTGGGACTGGGTTATGGTGACTCCAACCTCACTCTAGAACTAAGATAATTCTTATTATTCAGAGTACAGGAGTGTTCCAGGTGTTGACTAATTAATCCTTCCTACCATTAAAAGGCTGGAATAACAGGTCAGAAAGTTCACACTATAAACTTGCCAATAATTCTCCTGGCTGTCCTGATAAGCATTCTGACATGATCTTTGAAAACTAGCCCAAGAACGAACAAGACCAAAGCAGAAGACTCAGAAGAACTGTGGACAGCGTCCAAATCATGCTTCCTCTTAAGGTTACAGGAAGGAGAAGAAACGCAGGCTCCATTAAAGCTTTCATTGTTCATGGTTATCCATGAACTAGAGCTGTTCTTAAAACGCCTGAAACAACCCAAGGTATAGTTTAAATGTCTGTCAGTGCCACAATTTTATTTGGCTGTAGTTATAACTGCATAAAGTCAAAAATGACAGTAATAAATAAGTGAGCAGAACGAAGAAAACTGATCACAATCCTACTTAAATTATGAACTGAAAATAAGATGTTTGCCAAGAGACTGCTGTAGTATTTATAAGTGACTGAGGAGAGTGTGAGGAAGAATCCTGGCCATGTATGCGGGTCACAGACATTCTAGACATCCCCCCTCCCCGAGGGAGTCTGAGGTCAAGGCAACCACAGTGCATGCTGACATTTGTGACAGAGCTTCTCAGAAGTACTTGCTGGTTCCTAAGGAATACATCTGTTCTGTTCTCTCCAGCTTGTAGGATCTTTGCATATGGTGGAAGAATACCATGAACTTCAACAACGTGCTGTGGAAAACGTTAATGTACCTGAGTAGGAAATCTCATGTTCCCAGTCAGTCTTGGTTGACAGCCTCTTCTACACCAGCTTCATGAAGATCACAGATCCATCTAATAATTCTGCAGCTGAAGCCCAGTTACAGAGTAATTGTACTTTGGAAGGGAGTTTCATGTGACCAACAAAACAGCATTTGTAAAATACCTACAACACACTAAAGACTAGCTTCGGAGACAGTTTGGAGAGCTTAATGAGATATGGCTGGTGCCCCTCAAGGACTCAACATTCATGATAATTAAAGGCATACATAACCACATATGTAACACATGTGTTTGAGAATGTTTGAGAATGTGGGGGAGCTGCTCTTAGGGAAGGCAGGGCCAGCTTCTGAGAAAACTGACAAGTAGACTTCAGCAGGAAGGATAAAGTCAATGACTTCAAGGCAAGGCAGAACACTGGTTATTCCTAGGGACTGGGTGCTGAAGGTGCGTGGCCCAGCCAGAGAGAGGAGGAGGGTAGTCACAGAGAAAGACGGAGTCCTCAGAGACTGGTGTGACCCAAAGTCAGACCACAGAGTTTGAACATGAGCCCACAGGTGACGGGAGCCAGAAAAGATTTTCCATGGTGATGGCTACCGTCTGCTTTAGCCTTTGCGTATGGCCCTGATATATCATTTCCTATAGCACTCTAACCACAGGCGTGGATTATAATCACAGACAGGATTAAGAATTTGGGGGTCCCAATGTCCAACATCAGCTTCCCTGAGTCAAAATCAGACTGCTACATTAGTACTGGACCTGGGGGCTCTAGAGAGGACCCTGAGTCTCTTCCCACCTGCAAGGGTGCAGGTGCTGCAAGCTCTTGATCCGATCTCTAGCGACCCCCACGTTGCCTCTCCTCATGTGCTATGTAATCTGCCTTCTTGCCTCTTTTATGAGAGTATTTGTGAAAAGACTTTGATAGAACCCAGAAAGCGGATGGTCTCTACACTGCAAAAACCCTAATTAATCATATCTGCAAAGATCCTATTTTGCAAATGAGGTACTGTTTACAAGTTCTAGCAATTACGAGGACATGTCTGGAGATCTGCTTCTCAGTACACCTCGGGACATAATGTGTGAAAAAGAGAAAGGAATGTGAACAGGAGACCTATCAGGAGAACAGTGTCATATCTGTGGGCTCCAAAAGGAGAGAGTGGCTAAGGCAGCAGAGGTGAGTGACAACTAGACAAGGACAGCTCTTACTCACTTGCTCAACTCATATTTGCTGAGCACTTCTGTGACTAACATCTTTGAACTGAACACAAGTACCTCCCCCATTAGTAGCTTATAGTCTAGTTGTGTGCAATCAACAAACAGATGCTTATTGTGTGAAAGACAGTACCAGAATACAGAATGACTGTAATGATTTCATAAACAGAAAAAAACAAAAACAAAAAGTGAGATATTAAGCACAACAGACTATAGATGTCTTGGCTAAGAGACTTCCAAGAAGAGGAAAGAACAAAGACCAGAGGCCTGAAGGTACACATGGCAATTCAAGACCTAGCATTGGCTCAGTATGACTAGAATGAGGGAGGTGACAAGGCAGGTGTGAGAAAGTGGCAGAGAAACAGGTTCCTAAAATGTTAGTAGCACTTACTATGGCCATTGGAGGGCTCTGTGCAAAGGCAATGCCTACAAAGGATCCCTCAGCATCCAGTACTAAAACACTGTGGTACAAGCAGGGAGTCCAGCTGGAGAGCGGAGACAAGGCAGCTGACACTGGCTAGATTAAGCACATGTGTCCAGAGTCTGCTATCCTTTAAAGGTCGATCTGACAGGATTTGATGATGGGTGGAATGTGAAAAACAAGTCTCTGGTACATCATGCAAAGGTTCGACAATGGCCTCTGTGAGTGCTAATGCAGACCCTCCTTTCCCAGGGTGGGGAAGTCAAACCTGGAGAGGGCAAGTGTCCTCACTCATAGGCACCTAATGGTGTGTAGGTGTCCCCGTTAGACAGTTAAGTACTAAGCAAGTGAGCGTTTGGATGAGTTGGGAATCCAGGTGAAGAGTGAGGCTAGAGCCACAGAGCTGGTGGTTATCAAAATGGGGCAAAGTCTAAAGGCATGGAATCCATGCCACAGGGCTGGGATGTACATCTGAGTCACCAACGAGTTGTGAAAGTGCAGATTCCTTCTTCTGCCTCTGAACTGGGCCTCAGGTTTTATGTAACTACTAAACTCGCAGGAGATCTCCATGTTACTAATCTGGAGGCCACATGTAGAGCAGTTATGGCTTATCAAGTCTTGACAGAGCAACACCATGTTGTCACAAAGTTCACACTCTAGAAAGCTCTCGTGTTTAAAGCAAGTTTATGGCTTTTCTGTGGGCCATACTTATAGCTTTGCTTGGCCATGTGTGGTTACACTAGCCCGTGGAAAGAACATGTGCAAGTCTAGAGTGTGAAGAAGGAGAAGGAATAGGCTCCTCGACTGCACCATAGCTGAGGGAAGAATGTGGAGGAGGCACCGGAGCTCAAGGGAAAAGAGCATTAAGAATGTCTGTTCTACATATGAACACAAAAACAGCAAGGGAAACAGCAGGGGCGGCAGTTGATGGCCAAGGACGGACATTTCCATAGATATTGATGAGGACAAGGAGCCACAGCTGACTGGGTAAAAGAAAGATGCCTTGATGTGAATGACAGGGGCTAGAACCTGGGGCACAGAGGGACTGGCTTCAGTAAAGGACTGTTGCTGGAATAATCACCATGATCAAAAGTAACTTAGAGAGGTGTCTCAGTTACTTTTCTATTGTGACAAATGTTATGCCCAAAGTCATTCATAATAGCATTTAATTTAGCTTATGGTCCATGATGGCAAAGCAAAGGCATGACATCATGGAGAGCCAAGAGCTGCCCTTCCATCACAGGAAGCGGAGGGCTACAATGGGAATAGCACTAGTCTTGAAGCCTCACACCTTGCCCCTAGTGACACACCTTCTCCAACAAGACCATGCTTCCTAATCCTTCCCAAATAGTTCCACCACTTAGGGACCATACATGGAAACACATGAGCTCAGGGAATCCATTCTCCTTTCAAACCAAGCACAGGAGGAAAGAGATAATCCTGATCACAGTCTACCATTGAGGGAAGCCAAGACAGAAACCAATGGCATGAGTCAGATACCATGGAGGAACACTGCTTACTGGCTTAGTTTGCTAGTCCAAAGTTCCAATATCTTCTACATTCTTCCAAAAACTCAACATTGTCAGGCCTGTTACAGCAATACTTGAGCATCAGTTACTTTTTTGCTGCTGGGATGAACACCACGACCAAAGCAACTTCAGGGAGAGTTTATTTTGGCTTACAGTTCCAGAGGGATAGTCCCTGGCAGAGGGGAAAACCCGGCAGCAGTGAGACAGGGTAAGAAGCTAAAGGAGCTGATCTTCAACCACAGGCAGGAAGCAGAATGAACAGAAATGCAGCAAGGCTATGAACTCTTACAGCTGGTCACCAGAGATCTGCTTCCTCTAGGAAGACTCCACCTCCTACAGGTTCCTCAACCTTCCCAAGTAGCACCAACCAGGGACCAAATGTTCAAACACATGAGCCTGGAGGGACAGTTCTGATCCCAACCACCACACAGACCCTGTTATCTTTGTCTATAGACTACAAAGGCACAGGGGTATACATGCCTATGAGACACTGGCTTTGTCAGTGAAAACAAGACAGTTTCTCAATGACATAGGCAATGTTTCCATTGGATAGAGGAGGAGAGAAATGTTTGGTGAGAGACAAAGTATGAAATAAACATCCAAAACTACTAGAAAAATGCTATAGATTTGGTGGGCAGCAAAAATGGATGGAAGTAACAGCCATGGACTTAAAATTAAGAAGTGCTGGCAAGGGCTAGCAAGTTGTTGCTGGAGACTGACACAAGAGGAAGCAGGGCTGGAGCTGAGCGAGCTGAGCCTGTCTGGGGAGAGAACTCAGCAGGAGATTCCGTGATGGCCCACGCAGTCTAAGCAGGGAGAGAGGACACAAGAGGATCAGAAAGCAAATGCCTTGGAGCACTCAAAAGAAATGTCAGGGCAGGGCAAAGAAAGAGATAGAGGTCGTGTTACGGACTATAAAACTGAGATTACAGAGGAGAACATTACAAAAAAGACAAAGTTGGGTCTGAACTTGGGAGTGAGGCTGAAGAGGACTGGGAGACCAGATACCTTACCTCACATGTCACTGTCTCCTACGCTACAGACTCTCCTCCTAGCTTGCCAACAAGCCTACTGATTCCAAAGACTGAATCTTTCTAATCTGGGTACATTTATACCTAACCAAGCAGCTGAGATACCATGCACTTAAAATATATGTGACTAACAAAATCCTCACAATACTTAAGTAGCACAAAATGCACAATAAATCCTAATGTAGACATTTATTTAATAGAAAATGAGAGGGGGGAAATAAGAGAGGGAGGAGAGGGAGACAGGGAGACAGGGAGGGAGAGAGAGAAGACAGACAGACAGACAGACAGACAGACACACACACACACACACCACACGATCTAGGCCCAATGGTGCTTGTCTTTAAATCCAGCTCTTGGGAAACTGAGAAAGAAGGATGAGTTTGAGTCTATCATCAGCTACATAGTGAATTTAAGATGAACCTGGACTGTGTAGTTAACACTGTAGTTTAACAAACAAAGAGAACAAACAAACAAACAGACAAAACCACCCAAAATCAATCCAAAACTTAAAGGACAAAAGCATTCATTAGTATATACCTACACTAAATGCACTCACAGCTTGAGTAAGCAATAGGTAATTTTAATACCACAAATGGACAGTGAGAACACCTCACTACTCTCACTCTCCAATGCTGTACGTCTACACTACAGAAGGGATGTGGCTATCGTCACATCCTCTCTAGAATACTGTATGATAAATACTACAGGGGGGAGGGGTGTTAAGAACAGTCACAGCCTCTCTAGAATGCCATACCAAATACACCACAGAGGAAGCTTAGTCAGGATCACATCCTCTGGTATGGAGCCTGTGAGGCTGTGCATCAACCAACTCATCCCAGAGACTCCACCCTTAAGGAACTCAGTGTTAGGGAGATAAGGGACAAGTGTTATCAAAAATAAAAAACAAGAACAAGGCAACAGTTATTTCTTTATCAAGTACACAGGGCAGTAGACACAAAGTGTAAAGAGGTAGCTGTGATCACCCAATGGCAGCAGACCCGGAGAACACAGAAACAATACCAAGGGAGACACATAAAAATAGACAGCTAGTAAGTTAAGCTGCAGGGCTGAAGAGATGGCTCGGCAGTTAAGAGCACTAGCTGCTGCTCTGCCAGAGGTCCTGAGTTCAACTCCCAGCAACCACATGGTGGCTCACAACCATCAGGAATAGGATCTGATATCCTCTCTGATGTGTCTGAAGACTGTTACAGTGTACTCATATACATTTAAAAAAAAAGTTAAGCTGCAGGAGAGATTGGTAGATGTGGGAATGGAACCTGAAGAACAGTGTCATCTTAGGGTTTTACTGCTGTGAACAGACACCATGACCAAGGCAACTCTTATAAGGACAACATTTAATTGGGGTTGGCTTATAGGTTCAGAGGTTCTGTCCACTATCATCAAGGAGGAGCATGACATCATCCAGGCAGGCATGGTGCAGGAGGAGAGTTCTACATCTTCATCTGAAGGCCACTAGGAGAAGACTGGCTCCAACATGGTTAGGAAGAGGGTCTTATTTCCCACCTCCACAGTGACACACTTCCTCCAACAAGGCCACACCTACTCCAAAAGGCCACATCTCCTAATAGTGCCACTCCTTGGGCCAAGCATATTCAAACCACCACATGTGTCTTAAAATGCTCACAGTACAACTTCCCAGCCTTTACTAAAGGCATTAACAACGTGGTCCAATCCTGTGCTTTCTCTGTGTAAGCACCATTAGCCTTACCAACGTACCAAACAGTAGACCCCAACAGATGCAACTATGCGACACAGGCCACAACTGTGACATGACAAAAGAAGTCATTACTATCCTTTGATTTGGTTTTGGTTTTGAGTTTTATTGATTGAAAAAAAATGTGTGATTTATCAATGCCTGGCACTTAAACTGCTAAAAATATTAAAACTGCTTCTGTTACATGGCATAATCCACATGACTGGATTTTATGTATAGCTCATGGACATTTCCACCCAAACAGTAGCAAAAGAAAGTGTGATGAAAAAGCCTTCTGCACGACTGATCTCAGTATGTTTCTAAGAGGTAGGTGAACACAGCAGGGACCATCCTGAGCTACAAGGGTCATGGACAGGCATCTCTCCATTAACACTAAAGAGTAAACACAGCATTACATGCTGGAAAACGATTCCTTACAAGATAACCTTAAATTCACAAAGTCTACAATTTGGTTTCTCCCCCAAGCTGCTACTGCTGCCTCCCTGTACCTTGAGGTCTCACGGTGCCACCTGACAACTACTTAACCACAAGGTTTATTTCTGGGCCATCTCATTCTCCTCTCATCTGTCAACCCATCCGCCACTCCCTATCCTTCACCACCACAGAATTCAAACCAGTGAGCACAGATGCATGAAATCAGCAAGTGCTGACAACCTTGGGCTCACTGTTGATGTTCAATATGTTTGTAAGAAAGACAGAAATATTGGTGGTGTTTAGTCAACGAGCTTTTAGAAAGTGCTGCTGCTGTGCTCAGCACCTCAGAGCTGAAGACAGAGATGTCCCCAAAGTTTCAGGTACCGTGCAATACACTGCTCCAAAAAGAGATGTCCACTACTGCAGAAGAGGGGCACTGGGAAGATCCTTGTGCGCTCTGGGGAGATGAAAGCAGCTTAGAGAAGAGAGAGACTGAGGTAGAAGGGAGTAGGAAGGACCACTGATTCCCAAAAGTTTATTTGCTGTCAGAATAAAGCTTTCCCACAGATCTAACTAGCATTTAGCTT
Organism: Uromys caudimaculatus; assembly: GCA_028551405.1. Lineage (NCBI taxonomy): Eukaryota > Metazoa > Chordata > Mammalia > Rodentia > Muridae > Uromys > Uromys caudimaculatus. Next base: position 2,937,923 of record CM052715.1, read on the forward strand.
CTGGTTAAATCTTTCTGCTTTAATATACACTGAATGTTTGGCCTTTCCCCCACAAAATGTCCACTGAACTATAGTTAGGATTTTATTGGATATAGCCATTTCATTCCTTACACGCACATACACACCACAGTGAACTTGGAAAGTGAGGCCTCATTAATTTTTCTCCTTTTAAATAATTTAACTCAGGAGTATTTAATCAAGTTGTAAGAAAGGAAGCTGACCTCTTTGTGGAACTTTGTAAAATAGTCACTAAGCATACTGGAAAAATAATTTTCTCAAGACATTCCACTGGCTGGAGAAGAAATATTACATGCTACCATGGGTTCTGTGCCACAGTAAGTGTTACCCACCACGTTAGTAGATTTCCATTGATCCTGTGTATCTGGAAATGCTCAAGGGTACACAACAAAGGGAAACAGGAAATCATGTGAAATCCCATCTAGGCAAATTGAAGAATCCTTTTCTTTTTAAAAGGTGACATAAGTTAGCCACTTACCAGACTTTAAAGTGTTTATTTTTTATTTTTGCTCCTAAAATAAAACTTTTTAAACTATTTAAAACTTTTAAGAAATATCTTTCAAAAGGCTAGTGTCTTAGTCAGAGTTTCTATTCCTGTACAAAACATCATGACCAAGATGCAAGTTAGGGAGGAGAGGTTTATTGAGCTTACACTTCCACATTGCTGTCCATCACTAAAGGAAGTCAGGACTGGAACTCAAGCAGGTCAGGAATGCAGAGGCCATGGAGGGATGCTGCTTACTGACTTGCTTCCCCTGGCTTGCTCAGCTGGCTTTCTTATAAAGCCAAAGACTACCAGCCCACAGATGGTACCACTCACAAGGGGCCTCCCCCCTTGATCACTAATTGAGAAAATGCCTTACTGCTGGATCTCATGGAGGCATTTCCTCACCAGAAGCTCCTTTCTCTGTGGTAACTCCAGCCTGTGTCAAGCTGACACAAAACCAGCCAGGACAGGTAGTAACGCTGTTCAGTGAGGCAAGTGCTTGCCACACAACAATGGGAAGTAGGCATCCACACAGAAGTCAGGTATGCAGCATCCATATATGACCCCAGGGCTAAGGAGGCAGAAACACACAGATCTTAGGGACCCACCCACCCAGCCAGCCTGGGTGAAATGTGCAGCTCCAAGTTCAGGGAAAGACTTTGGCTCAAAAAGCAAGATGAACGAACAACCTGTTCGTAAAGTGGGCCTGCAGCCTCAACAGAAAGTTCTCAACCAAAGAAAAATAATGGCTAAGAAATATCTCAAAAAAATTTGTGTTACCCCCAGCAAATAGGAAAATTCAAATAAAAATAACATTGAAATGTTCCAGTCAGAATGGCAAAGGTAAATAGGACAAGGCACAGCAAATGGAGGGTCTGTGGGGAAAGGAGCTTTCGCTTGCTCGCTGTTGGATTACAAACTAGCGTAGCCATAATGGAAAGCACCGTGGAAAATTCCCCAAGAAACGAAAAATAAATCTACCATATTACCCATCCAATTCACTCCCTGGCATGTGCCGAAAGGACTCCACATCCTACTGTAGAGTAGGTATCTGCTCAGCCAAGCTGATTGCTTCTCTATTCACAGTAGCTAGGAAACGGAAACACCCTAACATGTCCTACAGCCAACAAATGGATAATGACAATACGGTATATCTCCACTGTAGAACCCTATTTAGGTTCAAAGAAAATGAGATTATGACCTCTTCAGGTACCTAGATAGAACTAGGAGAGGTCATGAGTGAGAGAACCCAGACCCCAAAAGACAAATGCTCTATGTTCTCTTTTATTGGAGGTTCCTGGTCCCAAATCTTCGATGTAAACACACAACCTACAGTAACTACAGAAACCAGGACTATTGCCAGGATGGGGGTGTTGGTATCAATAGAGAGGGGAAAGGAGGGTAGAAGCGATCTGGTCAGGGAAACGGGGACAGGAGACTGTAAGAGGAGGGAGGCAAACTGAGGAAAGGTAGAAGGAAGCGGGGCTATCGGGAATCACGTGATCTGCTGGGGAACTGGGAAAAGGGATTTTAGGGAAGGAGGTGGCTGCTTAAAATAACAAGTATACCTGGGAAAGACACAAGGAATAGGGCTATTAACTGTTTATTAAGTAAAAAAGAAAAGAAATATCTTTACACACTTCAGTGTATAGATATTCATGCACATACCTAATTTTAATAAACCTTTCTCATCTGGGCTGACAGTGCTCTGTATAAGATCCAAAGATTATCCAATAAAATCCTAAAACTAGATATGCTAAGTCATTGTTTGCATTGTTGGCCAGGTCTGTCCAAGAGACTCCCAAAATATAAAGCCTATTGCTAATGCCTTTGGCTAACCCCTAGAGGTAGAAGACAAAGTCCCCATTGCTGAAGGCACCATGCACTTCCAAAAGAGGGCCCAGAGACTGCTGAGCTGGAACTGACCTGAACATCCCCTTTGAGTACTAGAAGGTATCATAGAAGCTTCCAAAGGAGGGAGGCGACGAACAGCCCTAAGCAGCTACGATGCCTATGAAGCACATCAATGGCCTACCTGCAGGGCACAATAACCCTATGAGTGCCATAGTGGCACACATACCTTGGCAGTAACCGAGAATTCTCTAATTGGATAAGACTCATTCAACAAAAGGCAGACATGCCTGATACTGGAACCCTAGCTAGCGGCTCAGTGCTCAGGAAATCATAGCTATTAAAGGAAACCTGAGACCACTAATTTACTAAGTTGGCATAAATCTGAACAGCAATCTATAAACTTCGTCATTGTTCCCTGTCTAAATTGGGGTTTCTATTGCTGTGAAGAGACACCATGACCATGGCAACTCTTATAAAGAAAACATTTAATTGGGACTGCTTACATTTTCAGAGGTCGTTCATTGTCGTAATGGCAGAAAGTGTGGCCACATGCAGGCAGACATGGTGCTGGATAAGGAGCTGAAAGTTCTACATCTGGTTTAAAAACCTCTCCCGGTTCTTAAAAAAAGGGGGGGGGGCATAAATTTAAAGGAGAGCAGGAAACAAATCCATGATTATCCTACTTGCCTAGGAAACAGAATTCTGCAGATTTAAGCTAAAATTCCAGGGATGGGGAGAATGTCCTAGATTCTTTGGGTGAGCCCAATGTAATCACAGGGTCCCTTCAGCAGGAAGGAGGAATGGCCAGACTCAGAGACTGCAGATCATCTACTCAGGCTCTGAAGACAAGAGGATGGGCCTGGAGCCAAGGAATGCAGGTGAGTGGTTAGAGCGAGGAGCCAGGTTCTATCCTGGAGCCCAGACGTTCTTTAACTTTAGGGCTGTTGAGTGCTGGAACTGTGAGAGAATCAAGCTTTACTCTGTCAGTCTAATTTCAAGTTAGCATCTTAAGTTACATGGGATTTAAACAAAAGTGAATAAAATAATAACCAAGTCTCCTTGCGAAGGCACAGGGTAGCGGACAGACAAGAACTAGCCTTATTTAAGGATCAGGTTTCTTCTCTCATAGCAGACATGATGGAGGAAGTATGAAGAAAGGCTGCTGAGTAGACACTAAGGTGTGAAAATGAAGTCACTTCTCAGCAAGAACTGTTATGACCTCCATGAACTATGCGGCTAGGTCAACAGCAGGTCAGGACTTGGACAAAGGTTATCAGACTATTCATTTGAATGCATATTTTACATTGTTCCATGATTCACTAAATTTGTAGTAAGAAATAGTACAAAAGCCACAGATGAATTACTCTGTTCAAACAAATGTAACAAAATTTGTGTAACCATTCATGGCTTGGCACCCTACCTGTCTTCATTTGCTACAGCCAGCAAAGAATGTGATCTTAGATACTAGGATTCAGCCTTGGGAGCCTGCTCAGCACTGCAACCCACAGAGCAGAGGTACCACAATCCCACCTGAGCAACAAGTACATTTGAATGTGCACAGAGATGACTGCTGTGACATACCCAGAAGCAGAGAGATGGGAGAAGCTGCTAAACGTCTCTCAAGAAAAGAATGGTTAAAGAAACTGTTGTACATGCACATAAAAAGATTGAGCTGGAGCTACAATACTGATAAAGTCCAAAGATAAAGTGAAAGGCTCACCTAGAATAATCACATAGCTACCACGGTGACTTCAAATCCCAATGTATACCTGGTATGGTGGACTGAATGAAAATAGGGAGTGGCACTACAAAGAGTGGCCTTGTTGGACTAATTGGTCACTGGGGGTAGGCTCTGAGGTCGCAGATGCTCAAGTCATGGCCAGTATGGTAATCTTTTCCCATTGCCTACTGCATGCCACTAGCTTCCTGCCATGACAATAATGGACTGAATCTGAACTGTAAGCCAGCCCCAGTTAAATGGGTTCCTCTATAAGAGTTACTGTGGTTATGGTGTCTACTCACAGCAAGAAAAATCTAAGACAGTGGGTGTGCATTGTGCATGTATGAGTCTCTGGCCTTGGGACTGCTTGGAGGGAGGCCTGGAGGAGGGGTACCAAGCTGTTGATAACCTCTTGAAGGACTGGAGGAAGGGCTCCGAAGTCAAAGGCAGATCTACTGCTCTTCCAGAGGACTCAAGTTTGGCTCCCAGCACCAATGTTAGGCAGCTCACAACTGTCTGTAATCCAGTTCGGGGACTCCAGCACCTCTGCCCTCCAAGGGCAGGTACACACTCCTGAACATACCCACGCAGTCATGTGTGCCTACATATGATTTCAAGTGAAAATAAATCTTTAAGAACTAGCCTCTGAAGAAGAACCTATGAGAATTTCAGTGTGTGTGTGTGTGTGTGTGTGTGTGTGTGTGTGTGTGTATTTTTTCCTGTTGCTATGATAAAACATCATGACCAAATGCAACTTAAGGAAGAAAGACTTTATTTGGGCTTATAATGGTGAGGGGCATAGCAGAAGGCAGCCAGAGCCAGAGGTCGAGACATTACATCTCCAGCACTAACCATGAAGCAGAGAAAGTGAACCAGAAGTGAGGGCAGGCTATGTGTTCTCCAAGCCCATCCCACTGACGTGCTTCCTCCTGCAGACCACACAGCTAAAGATTCCACAGCACCCTAAAACAGGGCCAGCAGCAGAGAACTCAGTGGGAAAGTTGTAAGCCTCTGGGGACATTTCTCATTGAAACCACCAGATCATGATCCATCTACTGACTTTTTTTTTCCCTTCCTATTTCTGCTTTGGGTTCTTCAAGTTTCTCTTGTAGCCTTCGCTGTCCTGGAACTTGCTCTGTAGATCCACCTCCCTCTACCTTCCGTGCTGGGACTAAAGGCATGCATCACTGCTGCCAAACCAATCCTGAGTTTCTTTTAGGAAGTAGCGCACAGAAGACGTAAGTTAGCATCAATGGGCAGAAGACAGAGTTGAGTACAATACATGTCAGCCATCTGAAATGTTCTCACGCTGCCTCCCTCCCTCCCACCACAGTAAGCAGATTCACCCTTGTCGTTCATTCTGTATTCAAGTCCTACATCTTCTCTCTTCCCAGCATGCATCACTCTCTCACACATCCCAGCTAACTGACAGTGTCACCATCACCATGGTCCTGATCATCTCCAAATCTGGCCATTACAGTGGCTGTTCCCTATTTAATTCTACTAACCACGGTCTGGTCCTGCATTCATTCCCCTGAGTCTCTACCCTTCCAGTATTCTCTTCCTGTCCTGTGCCATCACCCACTGCCTCAGCTTTCTTGGCTTAACCTCTTGTTCTCATTTCTGCCATCTCTCACCATGCTTCCTCTCTTTCATTTCCTTCTATAAAATACTGTGGCAGCCTCGCTGATCCCCGTTACCTTGCTCTCTGCCCTTCTCCATTCACATGTATCTTAAAACTTCTAATGTTAATTTCTAAGATCAAAACCCAGTAAGTAGGGTGGTTGCATGCCTGCAATTCCAGCACCTAGGAGATTAAGGCAGGACCATGAGTTCAAGTACAGCCTGGCCCTCACAAAGTGAGACAATATTTCACATACATATAAAATCCAAACTGTTTAGCAGCTCTGCCTTCTCCACTCTGTCCACAACTCCCCTGCCTCATCTCTCCTGTGTACATGCTAAGTAATGCTCAGTCTGTTCTCGGGGCTGGAGGCACTGCTCCATGCTCTGAGGAGATTCACTGTGCAATCCTTGTGCATAGTTTCTGGGGCAAAGTTAAGAACTTCCTTTCTTCTGCTCCAGCTGTACTCTGTCACCCTATCTACTTTGCCTCTAGCACACTGAACTCTAAAGGCCTTTTTCAAGACAGAACCCACTGTCCCTTTCTGTTCCCTTAGAGCATGTGTCAAGAGCTCGCAGCACAGGGTAGTCAGAAAACAGTCCCAGAAAAAGGAGCAAAGGAGACATGTCAGCTTTGAAAGTATTCCAATTCTAGCATAGCATATGCTTTCAAAATAGGCAGAGAACATTTTGATTTATTTGAAGTAACAACTCTCTTTGGGTTAAAAATGTGCTCATTTATTTGGTGGGGCACACACATGTCATAGCATGTTGCATGAGCAGGGGACACCTTCTGAGAGCTGGTTCTTGCTTGGCAGCAAATGCCTTCACCAGTGAGAGCCATCTTACCCGCTCAGGGCTAGCTTATCACCAAACTTCAGATTCCTGTCTTAGACGCACACATACACACACACACACACACGCTGGGCAAGGCAGATGATTCAAGGGGTGCTTGCCATATAAGCATAAAGATATGAGTTTGAATCCCCAGAACCCAAGGAAAGCCAGAAGCAGCAGTATATCCTACAATCCTAGTGCTCCTATGGCTGGGCAGGAAGCAAAGACAGGAGACTCCCTGGAAGCTGCAGGGCAGGTGCAGTGGTGTACAACAACAAAAAAGCCTGTCTTAGCAAGGTGGGAGGCAAGAACTAATTCCCAAGGCTGTCTTCTGATCGCATGCACGTGCCTATACTCAAATGAACACCAGTGCACGTCCACATCCACACAGTGCGCACGTACACCCATGCACACATCCACACAGTGCGCACGTACACCCATGCACACATCCACACCGATGCACACGTACACCCAGATGCACACGTCCACACAGATGCACACGTACACCCAGATGCACACGTCCACACAGATGCACACGTACACCCATGCACACGTCCACACAGATGCACACGTACACCCAGATGCACACGTCCACACAGATGCACACGTACACCCAGATGCACACGTCCACACAGATGCACACGTACACCCATGCACACGTACACCCAGACGCACACGTACACCCAGATGCACACATCCACACAGACGCACACGTCCACACAGACGCACACGTCCACACAGACGCACACGTCCACACAGACGCACACATCCACACAGACGCACACATCCACACAGATGCACACGTGCACCCAGATGCACACATCCACACAGACGCACACGTCCACCCAGATGCACACGTACACCCAGATGCACACATCCACACAGACGCACACATCCATACAGATGCACACGTCCACACAGATGCACACATCCACCCAGACGCGCACG
>CM052715.1:2945509-3001172 GCA_028551405.1 Uromys caudimaculatus
TCCACACAGACGCACACGTCCACACAGACGCGCACGTCCACACAGACGCGCACATCCACACAGACGCACACGTCCACACAGACGCACACATCCACACAGACGCACACGTCCACACAGACGCGCACGTCCACACAGACGCGCACATCCACCCAGACGCGCACGTCCACACAGACGCACACGTACACCCAGATGCGCACGTCCACACAGACGCACACGTCCACACAGACGCGCACGTCCACACAGACGCACACGTCCACACAGACGCACACATCCACACAGACGCACACGTCCACACAGATGCACACATCCACACAGACGCACATGTCCACACAGACGCACACGTACACCCAGACGCACACGTGCACCCAGATGCACACGTCCACACAGATGCACACATCCACACAGACGCGCCCGTCCACACAGACACACGTGCTGCACAGTTGTTAGGAGAGCTGCACTGATAAACCTTTATGTTTATTCTGGGAAATTCCAGGTGACAGCCACTCTTACAGGGCCAGCACGTCTAACACCACAGACGAAATGGCTGTGGAGTTACCTGACAGTGCATCATAGAACTCCTCCTCACTAAGGACGCTGACAGGCGGAGATCCTTCAACCAGGGATCGTTCTAGTTCATGATGCTCGGTGGCTAGAGTCTCCAGGGCTTCTGACAAAATTTTGTTTTTTTCTTGCTCCTGTTCCAATTTAAAATTCCTCACCTAGAAGAATACAGATACACAAGAGTTCAGAGTGGGGCAAGAAATACAGGTTTTCTTGGGATGGGAAACTTACTTGCTTTTGATCTAATTTCACTGCAACATCAGAAATGAAAGCAGTTGAGTTAGACACACACACTCGGATGAATAAGCAAAACTCCTAAGCTAATTTTGTTCTTCCCAAAGGACCTTTTCTCACACAGCTTAGCTAATGAAAATAGATCGCTAACCACCAACCAAATTCAGCTCAAACGATGAGGATCCCAGTAAAAGAAAAAGGCATTAGTCAGTTTGAAAGGGACATTAAAAAGTATTTCCCCCTCAACACCAATCATGAACTTATATATACATGAAGTAAGGCTATAGGAAAGGCAGAGCCTGGTCAGACCTTCTGGCCTTTGAAATAGCAGTGCCCTTCACATACAGTTCAAGAGTATATGACCTGGCACAGTGCTAAAGCCCTTGAAACCTCACAAGACAGGATGCACTGAGTTTGGTCTCAAGTTTTATCTAATTCTGTATCAAGAATTCCAGAATCACTGCTGTCCTCCGTCTTACTCAGTACCTCACTCGGGAGCCAGAGAGGCTGCCTGCAAGTGGCCTCAGACACACCTTCAGTAGTTTCTGCCTCTTATGGGGTTCCATTATAATCTAAGCAGTGTTCAGCACAATGGCTTTTAAACTTGTATTTTCAATTTAGCAGCAGAATCTATTTGTCAGACGCAATCCTAAACCTAAAATGCTCATTTTAAAGCTGGTTGTGGTGCTGCACACCTGTAATCCCAGGATTGGGGGGGACGGGGCAGGAGAATGGAGAATCTGGAGGGAGCCTAGACTATAAAACTGTGCTTTAGAAGCAGAATCCTGTTGCTAGTGCTGGATATCACCAGCGCCTGTTTTCACGCTCTCCTCCCTTGAGGCTGACCACAGAGGGAGGCTCAAACCCAGGAGCTACCCCATCAGTTTAAAAGGCACTGACTCGGCAGCTGCCTCCACGTTCTCTCAGGTCAAAGCGCAGATGTCTGGATCTGAGTGAGAGCTGGGCCTCTTGCACAGTGCTCCTCACTTCCATTCCTCTCTGCACCTGTCCTGGCTGGTTGTGTGTCAGCGTGACACAAGCTGGAGTTGTCACAGAGAAAGGAGTTCCAGTTGAGGAAATGCCTCCATGAGATCCAGGTATAAGGCATTTTCTCAATTAGTGATCAAGGGGGAACGGCCCCTTGTGGGTGGTACCATCTGTGGGCTGGTAGTCTTGGGTTCTATAAGAGAGCAGGCTGAGCAAGCCAGGAAGAGCAAGCAAGCCAGTAAGGAACATCCCTCCATGGCCTCTGCATTCCTGACCTGCTTGAGTTCCAGTCCTGACTTCCTTTAGTGATGGACAGCAATTTGGAAGTATAAGCTGAGTAAACTCTTTCCTCCCTAACTTGCTTCTTGGTCATGGTGTGTATGCAGGAATAGAAACCCTGACTAAGACAGCATCCTAACCCCATCGCTTCCTGACATTTCTCTAGGACTCCTCTCTAACCCCTGGAGGCGGTGGCATTTCCCTGGCTGACTCTAGGACCCTTTGCCTGAGGTCCTTATGACTGCATAGGAGACTCTAGTAAGAATTGTGAGAACAAAGCAAATACAGTTTGGCTTCAAGGTCACTTCTCCAGACAAACTGGTTAAATCTTTATCATCTTGGGATAATGAAATAAAATAGCAATATACATAAGTAATCCTAAACAGCAACAACACATAAAACTCAAAAACACTTGTTATGTTTATATTATGATTAGGATATTCTCATAATCAAAATAGTGTGTCTAGAGAAGAAAATGCTGTGCATCTTTAAATGTAACAACAGAAGAATAATTCCTTCTGCTTAACAAATACTTACATTTGAATTATGTACACTTCAGCCAAGTGGCAAAATTGATCAATGCTTTCAGTCCTCTCTAGAAAATCTTGTTCAAGCCTCAAATGAGTCTTTATTCACCTAAAATAAGCATCACTCCCTTTCTGCCACACCTACATCTGACCTCACTGTTGGTAAAAAGTAAATGGGGTGGGAAGCTGTGGGGGAAAGTGCTACCCTCCTGGGTGTGAACTTGTTAAACTTTCAGTTGATCTGAGAGTGCTCTTAGGAGTTCTCCCTCACTGAACAAGCCTTATGACAAAACTGCAAAAAGGTGCTCTCCCCTCGAGTAAGTGCACGATAAAGAGGCTGTGAGAACAGGAAGTGCTCCGGAAGTGGTCTGCCTGTAAGGAGCACCTGTGAGCTCAGAGGGGCAGAGCAACTCCAGGGCCTACAATCCCAGCAGTTCCCAGTTATCTAGAAGGGGCCTAGCCCTGAAAGCTCTGTGTAAAACTGCCAGCAGTTCCCAGTTACCTAGAAGGAGCCTAGCCCTGAAAGCTCCGTGTAAAACTGCCAGCGAGGTGGGGTGTGGTTTTATAAAACAGTCATCTTCTCGAGTGTCCTTCTGAATTTTAATTTGCTAGCTAAAACTCCATGCTGTAGCCAAAACAGCATTTTCATATAACTCCACCTTCTAAATATTCAAGCTACTGTAACTCTCTGATTATTATTAAAGGAACCGGACTTCTCTTCACAGAACTAGTAGACCCCAACATATGTTTATAATTAAATTAGAAAACTTCAGACTATGATTTGTAAACAAAAGCAGCCTATGCCAAGTGCACATACGTATTACAGCTATTACAGTGCAGGACAGCATTACTATCTACCTAACAAAAACCACATGCACTACTCTGTCTATAGTCCCTTGGAGAACAACACAATTCTGAACCTTCTCAGAGTCCAGCTCCTTAAACCACTTCTACCTTACCCACTTCCTGCTAGAAGGTGAGCTCCTCAGTAAATGTTCCTCACAGGAGCAAATGTCGGTTTTAAAAACAGCGCATGCTAGCCAGTTCACATACATTCTATCTACTCTTTTTTTCTAGAAAGCACCCTGCTATTTGCCTGTGTTCTCCAGGGGGTAAGTGGGGCAGAGATAATAAATCATTTGACTAAGATATCTAAAAGTGGAGACTGCTGACTAGTGTTCACAGAGCATCAGGTACAACGGCCTGATTAGAGGTTGGGGAAGTCCAACCATACTCTGGTCTCTTCACAGTTACTACACATACAGCTACACTAACAAAGGACGTAACAGAGACTGAAAAACTCCACCTAACTCTCTCTATGAAGAAGCCGTTCTCACACACTGCTGTGGTTACAGGACCAACACCACTCAAAGCTGTTGAGAATGAGATTTAGGCTACTACTCCACAGAGGTGGCTGCGAAGAAGCAAGGTCCTCACTCACAGACAGTGTGAGCCCTCCCACCTACATGTCTGACTACACTGTCTGCATGAAGCAGGACTGCAGGGTTGGAAAGCCCCTCCCCCCACCTCCTGCACTAGAAATGTAATCCTCAAAGCCGTATGTCAATAGAATATGAAAGTGGACCTTTAAGACAGGATTAGAATGAGATGAGATCTTTTCAGGGTGGAGGGGCATTAGTGACTACTTTTCAGGTTTGGTCTTTTGCCATATATTGTAATGCTAAATACTGGCTCCCCACCCCCTACCCCCCACCTCCCCACCCCAACCCCCCCCCCCCCCACGGGCCTGGTTGATCCCAGGAGGAGAGAATCCACAAGTACAATGTGATCTTGCTCCTTAATTTAAAACCAGTGGTTAAGTAAAGACTTTGACAGCCAATAGCTGGGCAGAAGAGACATAAATGGGGTTTGGGGTTCCTAGGCTTAGGGTTTGAAGAGGAGCACAAGGAGGTGAAGAAGAAGGTGGAGAGAGGAGGAAGCCGCCATGGGGTAAGTGAATCATGAACACATAGCCATGAGGGTTGGCCAGTTGGAGTTAAGAGCTGCCATATGGAACATGGCAAATTATAAAATGGGGCTAGTGATGAGGAAATAAATTCTAATAGTACAGAGGGTAGATATCTGCACAGCTGTAGTGCTGACTAAGGGTTATTTGTAAATGTAAAGGTTTGTCTTTTAATGATCAAAGGTGGAGTAGAAGCCCTGGATTGAGATTAAATATTTTCTACAACCGACTATGTAAGAGGAGAGACACTAGCTGGCAAGGGGCCATGTGATACTACTATGCCCTCACCAGACACTCCACAGATGACAGTGTCATATGCATATGGCTTCCTCAACTCCAGAACTGTGGACACACAGTTACCACAACTGAAATACAAACTAAGATAAGGAATGGAATGCTCACATGAATACAAATCGGTCTAAGTCACAGCCACGCTCTCCCCTGGGGTCTTGGGATACTATACTTCGATCCCGTGAGAGGCATGATGAAGGATGAGATATGGGGACACATCCCTATGGCGGTACCCAGCATCACATGCTATTCTGTTTTAGGACTTGCGCTTTGTACACTGAGTTCTAAGGATGTCACTCTCTTTGCTATCTTGCAATATTTTTTCAAGTGAAATGAATGTATGCTCTTGCTTAAAAAGAGACTGTGGGGAGGTCAAGTAAAATGGGGGAAAAAGACTGGGTACTCACAGTGGAAATGTTGAGAAACACTCAGACTCTGAAAAGATTCTAAGAGAGGAACTAAGCAATCAGCTGACAGACTATGACGTCAGAGTAAGGAAGAAGCAAATATGGCTTCATAGTTGGGACTAAGCAAGTAAAACAGAGTTGCAATTACCTGGAACAGGGTAGACGGGGAGGGCAAGCCGGGTGGAGCTCAGGCTCACACATGGTGAATGTATGGTGCTATGAGACAGTCAGGCACAGAAGTAGATAAGCAGACTGAACTTACAGAAGGGGACTATATCTCATGGGTTGTACTTTAGATTCTAGACTAGATAAGATCACTAAGGCAGACAGGAGGACACAATTGAAGATGAAGCCCAGCCTGTGTTTTGTAGCCATTAATGGGGTGGGAATGAGCAGAGAGGATTGCTGGGATGATATTCTTGAGACCTAAGCCATTCACTAAGGGACCAGGCAGGTCACCCTCCCGCAGGAGAAAAGAATGTGTAGGCACAGATTCAGATAGGTAGGTACATGGAATTTCAAGTTGTCTTCTAATTGCTTCTGTTGTCTTCTTGCATAGGGAGGATGGATAGACACACACACACACACACACACACACACACACACACACACACACCAGGAACAGACATGGAGATCAACCAACACTGGTCCCAGCATATGACATAGAGAAGCCACTATCTCTTGACAGCATGAAGGAAATATGTCTAGAAGTTCAGAATGAGGTGGCTCCTGCCACCACTAAAAGATATTCTTTTCTCATAGTCACCATCACCTTCCTGAGCTCTGCTCAAATCAAGACAAAGAGAACTCCCATCCAAAATAATCACAATGCCTTTCTGCACTCAGGCTCCAGCATTGGACAGAAGGCATGACTGACCCATTTGCTGACTGACACACTCAAAGAAAGACCTTTGCAGAGCTTGTTACACAAGGCTCTCCATGTGGTTCCAACAGGCTGAAGGTCCAGTTCCCCAACTGGTTTTTGATCTATCAATAAAGATGCTAGTGGCCAATGGCTGAGCAGAAGAGGTGGGACTTCCAGGTTCCGGCAGGCAGGCTAGGAGACACAGGAAGAGAAAAAAAGATTCACCATGGTTCGGAGGGAGAGAGCGCCACATGTATCTCCATACATCCAAGGGTATACTCAGATATGTACATCAGGGCAGAATTGGGGGACAATCTTTTATCCAAGACCAAAAAACAGTAGGAAATCAGATACTTTGAAACAGTTGGATAAAGGGAATCATAAAAAGTAAAAAGCAGTGTTACTTAAGAAAAAGATACCTGACATAAAAACTGGGGTAGGAAGGGGAGGGGAGGCAACAATAAAATTTGGAGGGGGAAGAAAACCAAACCTTCTTTACCTCCAGGCGAGGTTGCTTATTGTGACAAGGTAGCCACTAGACAGAAATTGCTTATATCATCTTCAGACAATATACTATCCAAAAAGGACAAACAGAGGTGGGATGGTTGACTACTAAACTCTGCCAATACAGAGTAAGCCAGTCCTTCATATTTCCTGCTTCACAAAAGGCATGCCAGATGGCTCTGGGCCAGAAGGTTGAAGACGGATGTTCCAACGCTGTGGGAAATTAGAGGCTGCTCAAGTAGTCAGCTGTCTCTACAATTGTTTATGTTTTGAGAGCTATGTTTGGTGCTTTCTATATGCTCAGGCAATATTGAATTCATTCTCAGATTTCTGACAGGGTTAAAGACTATAGTCTCATAATCAAACTCAAGTTGTTTAGCATTGAGAGAGAGGTTATAAAGTGGTTTTCAGGTGGTATTATAGACTAAAATCTAAACATAATTCAGGGATAGAATTATAACTCTTTAAGTTAGGAATGATGGTAGAGTACTTTATCTAATTGACAAATATGATAGACTAGATGTTAATTGCATATCACTTTATAATTTAAATGATTGTTATGGTTTTGTTCAATTTATGTCTGAAAGAAGAATTGGGGTTTTTAAATTGGACAGAAAAGTTGAGATGTCTGGGGTGGTTCTGATGCTTTGATCAAGAATCTGTGAACACTGAAGGTCCTGTTCCCCAACTGGTTTTTGATCAATAAAGATGCTAGTGGCCAATGGCTGAGCGGAAGAGGTGGGACTTCCAGGTTCCTGCAGGCAGGCTAGGAGACACAGGAGGAGGAAAAAAGATTCACCATGGTTCTTGGTTCGGAGGGAGAGAGAGCCAGCAGCCATGTGAGACCTCTGGTGGAGTGGCCATTAGCCACTTCCCTGACCGGGCCTGGGGTAGCAGGCAAGAGATTTGAAACGCAACTAAGCTGAGGGCAGATTTAGGGTGTGAGCAAGGAGAAGGTAACTGGGCGACTAACTTGAGGGAAGGTTTAGAAGTGCTGAGCTAGGAACGAAGGTAAGGGCACAGTAGCTGCAGGAGCGTAGAAGTGCCCGTCCACTCAACCAAAAAGCATATTAAAAATAAGCTAATGTGTGTGTATGTCTTTCATCTGCAGATCCAAGTGAACCAGGGTGGTGGCTGGTAGCATGGTCTGCCCAGAGCTTAAAGCCGCATAGTAGAAACTACAGGCGACACAAACCAGGTAAAGGCAGAATATTTGAAACTCATTTTGGTAAAATAACTTAAAAATGACATCTTGAAAATCAAATCAAATGCTGCACACAAGTGAAAATGTGTCAGGGAAGTATACTTTCTGTCTATCCCTTTTAAATATGGAAGAAAGAAAGAAGATTCTGAAGTGAAGTGGTACTTGATCTCACAGGTCAGCACCCACAGTATGGTCCCAACAAGATGCTCCTTTAATGGCTTTGGAGTTTAATATAACTTGATGCAAAAATGAGCTTGAGCTTCAGTGAAAACGCTGGATCATTTGACATCGTAATGTTTACATAATATCACAAACATTTTATAGCCTAAAAGTAGCACTTACTGGATTTTCCTATAAGCACTGTGTACTTCAGTGTATAACGACCAGATCATCCCAGATTATAGCACAGGTTAAAATTTCAAAGGTTTTCAAAGGATCTATTTAAACTGCACAAAGGAATCTTAAGTCACCTGACGGTGGGTATCCAGGTCACTGTAAACATGCCTCAATTCAGCGCAACAAATCCAAACTGGCCATAAAACAGGGGAGTTCCAAATTCACCTACTCAATAAAGATCTTGGAATTTTTGTGGTTTGGTTTGGTTTGGTTTTGTTGGTTTCATATGAGCACAAGCTGACCTAGAACTAACTGTCTATGCAGCTGAGAATGACCTTGAGTTTCTGACCCTCCTGCCTGTACCTCCAAGTACTGGGAATACAGTATGCATGGCCACCTGGCTTTAGAATTTCCTAAAAATCTATTTTTCAAATAGTATCTTTTTAACTTTACACACAGAATTTTCTTGTTCAGAGGAGATTCAGTTCCTCTTAGGTCATTACATCTTCTTTGTAGGAGTTTATGGCTAAATGTTTTTTAAAAATAATTACAAAACATTTAAGAAAGCCCCCAAATCACCACTATCTACCAACTCCAACAAGCTTCCCAATTCCACGTTGCAAATTAACATCCAGGAATAACAATGGACGGAAGCAGGATGCTGGGTCCTTGCCAACAGGGAAGGCGTGGAAGGGGGGGTCAAGGGCTAACTAAGGAGGTCTGAAAACCCATAGTGAAATCTATTGTCTTATAAGCTTCTTACACATGCGCGCACGCACACGCACACGCACATGGCACGTACGCGCACGCATTTACTTGGAGTTATCCTACACAGAGGATGATGTTCCTCCCAACAGCCATAGGTTGCAAAATAAAAAGCCATGTTAGGCATGGAATGCCTTCTTGAAAGCTGTTGATCAAGAGTGTTCCACAGAATTCTCCTAAACAATACAGGCCATTGTTCCTGGTTGTCTATTAGAATTTGATGAAGACACCACACACCTTGTTTAGAGGACATGGAGAGCTCAAACTGGTGAGGACCAAGCAGCAGCTTCCTCCCTGGAGGCTGGCTTCACAAGTCTAGGGAGCTCATAGGCCTCAGGGTAAAGTTACAACTATCATTGTTCTCAAAGGACATGCCATTGATACATCCTCTAATACACAGGTCTATAGACAGAGATTAGTGCCGCTTTCACTCTTCAGAGAAGCATTTGTGTGGTGGAGAACAGTTAATGCAGAAAACTAACTCACCACTGGTCAAAGCATAGAAAATGTCTACAAAGTGCTCAGTCACAATGGGACATCTACATCACATTCCTCCTGTAAGACTCACAGACATCACCAAGGAAGAAGAGGAGACAGAAAGATTTTGAGAGCTAAAAGCCTGGGAAGATCTGGGTTAAACGGTGTCTTCAAGACATAACTGGATGGCTGCACACACAGACTTACAGCAGCTCTGGTGCCTGCCTGAGATCAAACCAGTCAACATACCAGCATGCAGAGGGAAGCAACTCAGAGGAGTTGTGGAGCTATTATTGACCATCGGTGGTTCCTGGGGAAGGGAGAGCCAGTGTTTTTAAGGGTATGGTCCCAGGTCAATCAACCATAATCATTGGATCGTCCTTGTCTTAGTCAGGGTTTCTATTCCTGCACAAACATCATGACCAAGAAGCAAGTTGGGGAGGAAAGGGTTTATTCAGCTTACACTTCCACATTGCTGTTGATCACCAAAGGAAGTTAGGACTGGAACTCTAGCAGGTCAGGAAGCAGGGGCTGATGCAGAGGCCATGGAGGGATGTTTCTTACTGGCTTGCTTCCCCTGGCTTGCTCAGCTGGCTTTCTTATAAAGCCCAAGACTACCAGCCCAGGGATGGCACTACCCACAAGGGGCCCTCCCCCCCTTGATCACTAATTAATTTTCAAGAGCAGGTAGTATGTATGGCCTGGGGGAACAGTTCAGTTGATCAACTGTTCTCTAGGCAAGCACGAGGGAGGACCTCAGTGTGAGCTTCAGAACCTACTGTTCCGAGGCCAAGTATTCTCTTGTAATCTCAGTACTGGGGAAATGACATCAGCAGCTCCCTGGAGCTCACTGCACAGCCAGCCTTACCTAATCTTTGAGCTTCAGGCCCAGTAAGAGATCCTGTCTCAAAATATAAGATGAATGGTGCCTAAGGTTGACTCCTGACCTAAACACACACACACACACACACACACACACACACACACACACACACACACACACACACACACACAGGGGTGGGGGGGGCATAGAGTTACCCGGAGTACAGCCAACATCTGCTAGAGCCCGTCCTTAGAAGCCCTATTAGGGACCACACTGCTATAAGGTGACAAACTCAGCAGGTTCTTCAGGTGACATGCTCTCCTAAGAGTTTCTTAATCCAAGCTCTGGCAGGTCTATCAGGTACACATCTGGCTGAGACAGTTCCTTAATCCAAGCTCTGGCAGGTCTATCAGGTACACATCTGGCTGAGAGCTTAGGTTCCCCTACAGAAACCTAATGGCTCAGAATGTTTCTGTTTCTGTTTCTCAAATTAGATAGCCTGGTTCCAGGCATGTTGAGTCAGAACTTGCTTGTGTTCTGTGTTGTGTTTCCACTCACAAGGCTGCAGCAGTCAGAAGGCTGCTGGGTTCTGCCAACACTCACCCCCTTTCCTTGCTAAGAGCCCCTTAAGCCAAGAGTCTACTTCTCAGTCCCTCTGGCAGCTCTGGCTATGAGAAGCTCTGCCTCAAAA
Organism: Uromys caudimaculatus; assembly: GCA_028551405.1. Classification (NCBI taxonomy): domain Eukaryota; kingdom Metazoa; phylum Chordata; class Mammalia; order Rodentia; family Muridae; genus Uromys; species Uromys caudimaculatus. The sequence goes on from CM052715.1 coordinate 2,956,427, forward strand.
GACTGCAGTACTTTGCAGAATCTACCAGGTCTACTTAAGAAGGCTCAGGAATACAGTACCTGGAACAGCTATAACACTGAAGCCTCCGCGCCAGGTCATATTGTCTCCCTCCTGATTCTTCAGGATGAAGGAAAAGTTCATCTCCAGTTCATTTCATGGTTTTGAATATGGGGATTTTTATTAAAGGCAAACACAAACACTAGTACATCTAATGTCTTCATAAACTACCACAGACCAAGTTACTTAGTAATTCCCATGGGGACATGAGTTCAGACCCCCAACATCCATGTAAAAGGTCGGATGTGGCAGTCCTTGCCTGTAACCACCACTGGGGTACAGGAGTCACTAGGGAATGGGACATGCCTGGAGAAAGGATGAAAAGAAGAGGACAACTGGAGTTTGTGGACCAGCAGTCAGGCCAGTGGGTGCAAAGGCAGACACAAGCTCCAGATTCAGTGAGAGACCACCTTCAAGGGAATCATGCAGACAGTAATAGAGGAGGCAACTGATGGCCTCCCTCTGGCCTCCATGAATGGGCATGTGCCCCCCCCTTCAAAAACTAGATATAACAAAACAAAAATTTCTATCATTCTGATAGAAAAACAATGAAGAATATTAAGCAGTAATGTATGCTGCTGTTTGTGTATTTACACACTAAAATGAGTAAAAAGGACACACAAAAATCTTGCTAGTGGATCTTAGATTCTGGTTGTGATATTTCAGTGTATATAAAAAATAGCTTTACTATATACTTCCATTTATGTCTTTCATAATTTCCTAATTAGCAAAGTACTTGAACATAGGTCTACCTAGGAACCAACAGTTGCACCATCCATGCTCTGTTCGGTTTGCAGCACATCTGATGAGAACCATGTTAGGACCTCTGCAGCAGCACACCCAGCAGTCCCTGCATCTGCTCAGGAACCCAATCTGAAAGTCTGCTAAGAACACTCCTCGTCGTGGCTGCAAAGCTCTCCACCTAAAAATAACCTGCTCTTATGTAATCTCTCTGATAGATCTGTACATCATATATACCTTGAAATAAATTTCACTTTTAAAAATCTGCCTCAACAGATAAGTGATCATTTTTAAAAGCAGAGACGTGTAATCACATTCTAACAAATCTCATCCTCAGGAGTTACCCAGGGGCCTGTAGCTGATAGTTCTGCTGACACAAAGAACTGTAAAAGGTTAGTATAGCATGTGACACCATAGCAACTCTAAGTTTACTTTTGGAAGCACTTTACTGAGATATGTTCCACCCATCTGCTTTCTCAGGGGAGTCCAGGGCAAACGCACGCCTGAGCACTGAGCACTGGCATTAGAACAGAGCCTTCCCCTGCTCTCTCCTAGAGCCTAGGCCCTTCCACCACCCTGCCCTTCCTCCACCCAGCCCAGGCTCTCACCCTGGTTCCTACAACCCTGGAATTGGTTTGCTTGTTCCTAAATCTGAAATAAATGGATGAGGTTTTTATTGGATTCACCCATGTACTCACAAGAACAAGGAGTTCTTTCCTTCCTACTGTTGAGGACTGCCCCGGGGCAGGGACACTCCATGACCACAACATTTCCTCTCTAAAAGCTGAGGAGGAGATGGCTCAATTAGCATAGTGCTTGCCACATAAGCGTGAAAACCTGAATCTGGGTCACCAAGACACCCTCCCACCCCCGAAAAGCTAAGCGTGGTGATGCCCCATCTGTAACCCCAGCCCTGAGGAGGCAGAGACAGGCATTCGAGACTCTAACACAAACAGTACAGTGCCCAACATCCGCCTTTGGCTCTCCACCTACACACCCTGCACACTCACTTACACGCATGCACACAGACACCGAGTCTCTTTCTGCTTCTGAGACTAACTTTCTCTGCCCCAATCAAATTTTAATGTTTTATTCTGACTTGGCAAATATCTTCATGGTTCTCCAACTAGAAAAAAAGATTATATTGGAATCAATTTAGTGGGATGAACTACTTTTGAACAGAACATTCAGGAGACAGGAGAGAGTCTAAGTCTCACTAGGCATGCCGAGCACAGGGCGGTATTCTAGCACAAGGAAGTGGTCTAGCAGACTGCTTGGGACTGGCGGCTCTAATGTTCGAGTCACTTCTTAGAAAGATGACTTATGTAAAAAAGAATAGTCATTTACTAAGTAACCCAAAGTAACTTGAAATCTGTACAAGTCTAACGATTAATATGGCTTTGTGGGTTTTTTTTTCTAAGCTTAAAAAATTTAAATAAAAAAATAAAAGAATGACCCTGACTGGGTGCAGGTCCTCAAGGGCCCCCTTCAAGTGTGGCGTCATGCAATCTTCAAGGAAGAAGAGTGCCTCAGTCCCTGTCTTCTTTACCCAACAGGAATTCGCCAGCCACCCCTCCATGCCAGGCACGTTTCTAGGTACATGCTAAGGAATCACAACAAGTCAGACTTAGGGGTACTTGCACATCCATGTTCACGGCAGCATTCTTTACGATAGCAAAGGGAGAAGCACCCCAAGGATGGATAAACAAAAAAATCACACACACACGGTAGGATATTATATGCTTCAGATGTAGATTCCTGGCCCATACTACAACAAATACTACAGCTACTCTATGACTCCTCTTGTATGAAGTGCAATTCCGAGTCAGCTTCATAGAGATGGAGAATAGAATGAATTCTCCAGAATTTAGAAGGGAGCAGAGAACAGGTTATTATTTCCTGGACAGATTTTCCCTTACAGGGTGAAACGCTTCTGAGGGTGGACGGGATGGCTGTACCATGAATGCACACATGCTTAGCAACAATGAATGATACACTCAGTATAGTTACAAAGGAAAGTCCGTTGTAATTATTTGATACCCTAAAATTCTTTCTCCAAATATTAGACTAAAACATATATTAAACTGATTTACAGAAAAAATTAAAAACCTCCCATTATAATATATGCTGTGTATTTAATTTGGTTCCTTGAAATTATCTATAATAAAGTCAAAATCAAACACAAATGTTCTTGGCATAAAACTACTAATCCTTCTTACAGGAAAACCCCTAAATATACTTGCATACATACATGTACTCTGGGGCACACGCATAGTCACTGAATTCACAAGATAACTCTGCAGTTCAGAGACTGCCAAACAGTGACGTCAGGAACACGTAGAGGAATCTGGTAATCTTTGGAAAAGGACCCCTATGTGACAGAGCCTATGTAGATGCTATGGACAAGCCGTACATGTGGCTCTCAATTCTCTAAAGACCAAAACAGAAAGAGAAATACAATTAATTATGAACCTTTAATTGTCCACAAGGAGAGAAAAAAGCCACAATTCTTCAGGGAAAACAAACTCCCTCTTTGCCTTAGCTCTAATCTCATCCAGCATAGGAGAATATGAGTACACAGGACAGACAGATCACATGAATAAAGCTCATTTCTCAAACAACACCCAAAAGAAACAGTGCACATCCCGGTTACAACCCGGTATCAAGTAAACACAAGCCAGGCTAAAACGTTCAGACAGTCTAGTTTAATCTTAGGACAATATTTAGACTATCTAGAAAGATGGACATGTTCTATTTTCTTCAAAATCACAAAATATCCCAAGCAGATTTACTCCCAAGAAGACAGATCACACTTTCCTGTTGTGTGCCTTGAATGCAGGTATTCTATGCACAGCCTGAAGTCAGTATTCGTGGCCATTTGCTTTTCTTTTTAAAGATTTTTTATTTCATGTATGTGAGTATACTGTTGCTGTCTTCAGACACGCCAGAAGAGGGCATCAGATCTCCGTTACAGATGGTTGTGAGCCACCATGTGGTTGCTGGGATTTGAACTCAGGACCTCTAGGAAGAGCAGTCAGTGCTCTTAACTGCTGAGCCATCTCTCCAGCCCCCGTTTGTTTTCTTATTTCTAGACTTGATCCCTTTGTCAAGGTGAGCACTGACACAGGTGGACCTCCTCACCCTGTGGGTGATGTCTCCTAACTAGAGCTGTATTTGTTACAGCTGCTTTTCTTTGGCAACACTCTGGACTTAGTCTAAGTTTCGCATTCTCCTACCTACATCAGCTTGGACGGCTAAGCAAGCCTGTCTCCAGGCCCTTCCCCTGAGAGATAAGAGTAAGTCGATTTCTTTTAAGCTGTGTTCCATGGAGCTGCTTCGGGTGACGAGAGGCCATTTTCCCTTTCATCTGTCCACATACTTACATCTACTCCTAATGAAACACATAAAAACTAGTGAAACATGCCATACAAGGTTGATGTATTATTTTCAATTTTCAGGAATAACAAAACAAAACAAAACAAAAAACAAAAAAACCCAGGCATACACTCAAATCCTCTCTATCACATGCAAAATGAACCAAGTTATACTCACAAAGCATCATTTCTCATTCAGCTGCTCAGAGTTTAGAATAACAACACAGTATCTATTACAGACACATTCTTGTAAGTAGAAGTTGACTGCTCAAAATACAGCTGGGAAGAGCAGGCATCCCGCACAGCAGACGCTCCCAGGGCACAGGCTTCCCAGTGTCTCAACACGGGATACAACTGCCGCCATTCCCTTCACCGCCCCCCTCTCCCATCATGGTGTCTCTCATCTAGTACACCATGCTGGAACCATGCTATAGAGCAAATGATGACTACCTAAATATAAAACTAGTAATAAATTTATTCTTATCCCATATCGGTTTCAATACAATGTGATGGAAAGGAGTTAAGAAGCCCTGTGTTACACAGGAAGAAGGTGAGCCTTGATATAAAGCTTGCTGGAAGCCAAAGACCAAGGTCTCTTTGCCGTTTGAACTGGTGCCTCGGGTCCCACAGAGCAGCTGCTTTACTGCCCCTGTCTAGGCATCCCTCCTGGGGGTGGGGGGATACCTGTCGTAACTGATGCTGAACCTGTGAGCACTTAAGAAATTTAAACGCATGGCATCATGGGGCATGGTTACCAGATGATTTTTAAAGAAACTATAGCAGAGCAAAAGGGGATAAAAGATGGAAACAAGGAAATGATTGGCATGAAAAGTAAAGCTCATAGAGAGGGAACACAAGTCACACGGGGAGGAGAGCCCACGGGGAGAAATGCAGAGCAGCAAAGCCCGGAGCAGGGAGGTGAGAGAGAAAGGAACATGGAAGATATCCAAACCACCTGTAAGTCTCAGGCATCACGCCTTAGTACCTGCAGCCTGTCAAGAAGCAGTCTTTAAAATGCAGTGTTAGAGTCCACTGAGTAATGGATAAAGCTAGCAATGACATTCACTAAATTCCAAACTATTCAAACATAAGCATAACTAAAATCTAGAAAAGAACAATGCCGAACAAAGTGTCTATATTTCCAGAGAACAAAGTATAAACAATAAGGAAAAGGTTAACTCACAGAAAGTGAGAGAAAACTGTAAATTTTAAATTAAAATAATAAGGTGAAATAGACATCACAGCTAAAGGCAGATCTTTGAAAATGCAGGCAAGTAAAGCTTTAACAAAACTTATTTGAGAGGTATAGACTAATTTGAAAAAAGGGAAAAATGCTTTCAGAAACACTCTAAGAATATATATTAAAAAGGGGGTAATAAATTTAAAGGACAATAAAGAAGTTCTAACAAAACCTTCATAACAAGAAACTTTCCAAATGAAAAGGGGATGTACTTAGAAATACATAATTTGCCAAAGCTAACACAAAAAGAAATAGAAAACCAAAGCGGTCCTATAATTAGTTAATATATTTAAAAGTAGTTCACAAAACTTACAACGGTAGTTTTGTTAAAAAATATTCTACTAAACTTCAAAGACTAGATCAATTTTACACAAGCTGTAAGTAACAACAGAAGAGTGAATATTACCAAATTGATTTTATATTAGAATAATCTCCATAAACCTGACGAAGACAAAAAAAAATTACAAGCCATTCTCACTTATAAAAAGAAGGTAAAATCCAAAGTTTAGCATTTTTCCTGATTTTAAAAGATATAAGAATGAAATGTGAACATCATTAGTATGGTAAGTGATATTTATTAACTATCTTTTAGTTAATTTGTAGAGGTTACAATTGTTTGTTTTAAATCTTGGAAGAATGTGGATTCACTATCACAGCATCTATCCAACACTGCCCTGAAAGCCCTTACCAGGAAATTATGGACAAGAAAAAGCAATCCTAAACACATGGACTAGAAGGACAGACACAGCTGCCATTCTTTGAGGAGCACAAACATCTGAGACGATCACAGTCACAGCTATCATCTCTACTACCTTTGCTCTCTGTCTACACCCTGTTCTGCTGGCTGCGGCCTGGCTTCTTCCTAAGTGAGTGTAAACCTCCTCTCACTTCAGAGCCCAATGACCTCCTGGCTCCAGCAGCTGAGGCCACACTCCAGTTCTCACCTGGACCCCTCTGTATGCTGGCCCCTGGCCTTGTGTGCTTTGGGGCTCTCTTCCCTGCAGTCAGGCTGACTTTTCTTGGTGTCCTCCCTGTCATCTCCTTTCCTCATACTTGCTGTCCACACGTCAGCTGTCACTCCTTTGATTTCAAACTTCACATCTCCGTGGTATTACTCACTTTTGGGGCTACGAGCACAAAGGATGTGAGGTAGAAGTACCAATGGTTCCCAAGCTTTTGTAGGACAAGTAGGGTGTGTCAGCATGTCACAAACAGAGCTAACTCACCATCCCACATTCCGATTCCCTGCCTATGCAGTAATTTACACCAGAAGCTGGGAGTTAGCTACAACTCCACCTTCATGCCTCACAATCAGTGCAGCTCTGATTTATGCTCTGGGAAATCTCTCTGCTCTGTAACTTCCTATTCTCTCTCTTTTATCCCTGTACCTCAATGTCCTGATCTCAGGCCTGTCCCCCAATTCTCCTAAATAGCAAATGTGATCACATCTCTCCCTGGATAAAAATCTTTCGGTGACATTAACTTCCCAGCCTAGGTTTAGAACTCTCTAAGCACACTCCACAGTCCTCAGGAAGAGGCCTTGCTTGCCCTCTCCTGACTGCTCCAGCCCTTGGGCTCTGCTAACATTCACCCTTTTGGCTGCTTTTGACTTGTTGCTTCTGTAAAAATCTTCAGCCTCTGGATCCTGCAGGACTCTCTCCAGAGCACTGAAATAACAGGTATGAGCCACCACAGTATTAAGAACTCAGCAGTTTATATATAGTATTTTAAATGTGCTTTTATAAACTATCATATGTGTGAGTAATGCGCTTAATTCCATTATGAAATAACTGAGTTATATTCGTCCATTATGAAATAACTGAGTTATATTCGTCCATGTTGTAGAGTGCAGAAAGATCGAGCAAAAATATTATGTGGGTCGTTTTTACCATCAATGAACTTCTTGAAAATTAACCTATAAATGGCTCCTAAAGAAGAGGACTACAGTCCAGCAACTCTATTCACAAGGATCCAAATTCCTTTAAAGCTCCAGTCCTGGCAAAAGTAACACGGAGAAGACATAAGCTGAAATAACTGCATGGTCCTTACATTGAGACTAAACACTTACCAGACCACAGCTCAACTACCTTGCCAAATTACCAGTTCCAATGTTTATCAAACATTACACGTGAGGCTCCATTCTGTGGAATGGAAAGTTTATCCTCTGCCTCATGATCTATCCTACACTTAGTCCACCAACACGAATTGCAAGCATTTTTCTCTTTTCACACTGCTTTCTGCCAAGCAATGCTATGCCTTCAGAGCCAAATGCCACCCTTGAATCTAATTAAAATGAAGAAACTTTTAATAGCTTCAATAACTCTTAAAAGCTATACTCAGCTCTATCCTCCTGACCATTTCCCTCCAAAGAAAAAATCCAGCCCAACTGAAAACTAGATCCTCTGAATGCTTCTAGGAAGCGAGATGCCAGCGTCTGAGTAATGAAAAACCCTTCATCAAAACGTTCTAAAATAAAACCCCCACCATACACATGACTTCTCTCTCCTTAATCCTCACGTACTTCCCTGCCAGTTCTAGGAATTTCAGCGATCTCTGAAACTGCCCTGTTCATGTCAATGTCAGAAAGGAGACATGAAAACAATCACTAACTTGGAAGGTTATTTAGGACAATTGTCTTTTGCTCCTTACTTCTCCCACTCCAGCCAGGCTTGACCTAATACTAATATATAAATGTGAAACAACACAAGGGCTGCTCCCTGGGGGCTCTTCTAGGAATCCAAGGGACAAACACCAGGCAGAACGCCTACCCCACCCCTCTCCACCGGTGGAGGTGGAAAAGGGGACACTGGGTCTCGTGGCTAATCACCCCGCCCCAGGCAGTCAAGGCTCCACTGGGCTCCGCACAAACCCGTCCAACTATTCTTGGATCAACTCACATCCCTGGATCACATCTGGCTGTTCCCCTTTCTTGCCTTGTGCGGGAGGGGACACCTCCCCCCCCCCCCCATCCACCAGGGAAGGGCTGAACAAGCACACAAACCCACCCACCTGGGCTGAGTCTTAAAGACCCAGGCTGGTGCGCTGCACCCCAGCTCCTCCGCAAGCTTCAGCACAGATGTTTTCGGCCTCCTCTCCTCCAATCCAGACAATCTGATCTGTGAGGCACGACCCAGGGCAGTACCGCAAGGTCTCCCTAAGTCACCTCTGCGGCCCGCCCCTGGTCGGGCAGCTGCGCCCGCCTTCCCAGCAGCGGTTGAGGTCGAGCAAAGGCGCGGCCGGTGGCCCAGTACTCTGCTGCTTGACCACAGAGGTCGGTGCTGCCCCTCGCCCTGGCCGCTGGGCTCGGTCTCAGACCCGCCCTCCAGGGCTCACCCGCCCGCAGAGTCCCAGCCGGCGGAGCTGAGCCGAGCGAGCGAGCGGGCGGGCGAGCGAGCGGGCGGGCGAGCGAGCGGGCGGGCGAGCGAGCGAGCGGGCGGGCGAGCGAGCGAGCGGGCGAGCGAGCGAGCGAGCGGGCGGGCAGGCGGGCTGTGTGGCCTGCAGCTTACAGCAGGCGGTTCCTTCCTTGTGGTCGCAGTCCCTCCTCCTCTTCCCTGGTGTGTCGGCTCCGGGAAGCTCAGGTAGGGACCGCCGCCAGGGAGAGCCTGTCCACAGCCTCTAAGCTGAGATTCTCCAAGGAGAAGTAAGAGATCCTGGCTTGTAGCGTGAGCGGCGCACACAGGCTCCTGCAAGGTCCTAGAGTGGCCTTGTGCTCAAGCCCTCTCCTTGACAACTTTTAAACGGCCAGCACGCTGCTACTGAGAAAACTCACTAAGGCAAAAGGCATGCTCTTGCAGTCTTGGCTGCTGCAAATATCCTAAAGCAGGGAGAGTCTACATACTTACACACCAGTGGATGTGAGCTGGAGCTGAGCAAAGAGTCACATTCTGCTCTGCTGACCACATTAAAGAGATAGCTTCTCATTCTGACCAGCCTTGAAGGATAAACAAGGATTGCAGGGGAAGACTTTCCCCCAGACAAATACACACTTCTGACATGCTAATGGGACTAATGGGTAACTATCAGGCTCTGGTGGAGAAACAAAAGGAAACTAAGTTCTAAAATGTACACACTTGCTCTCTACCTAGAAGAGTACTTTACTGAGCAGAGCTGCGATAAACAAAATTGGTGTTTATTTAACAAGTCCCAGAGTACTTCATGTTCCTTTAGATCGGTGACCAGTCTATTTGCAGGGCATACACGGCTCAGTCAGAAAACTTGGAATCCATGTCTGGAAAGGTTCAGAGTGTCTTTGAAAATTCTAGATTGATAACTAAGAACACTTGGCTATGAAGAGGAGGCCCTGGCTACAAAATTTCCCCTTCAGGCCCAAAGACCTAGAAAAAGAATGCAGCTTACAGAAGGTCCTCACAGCAGGGATAAACAAAGGAACTTTGTTTCAGAAGGCAGTTTACAAGGACACTGGAATGGGGGAGGGGCGCTGCACTGATCACTGCATGTGACCCTGCTCTCTTGTATCTCAGCTTCAGATTTGGAAGTGGAACTTCCAAAAAGGTATACATTTGCTTAAAGTGGAAGCAGCAGAGTTTAGATGTAGACTGCTCTGGCTCAAAAGCTGTGGTTTTTCTTTTGTACAGTCATTGTTCATCCACTTAGACATCTATTAACCATCTACAACATGCCAAGTCCTATGCTGCAGACATAATGCAGAGCCTGTGACTTTAAAGAGCTCTGATGTGCTGTATGTAATGATACAATGTGGCAACAAGAAGTCGGGACACAGGGAGCACCCGACCTAGTTTTTAAGGGTGGAACCTGGGATTAGGACACTGCACTCCTCCTTCCGGCTATCCTGGGAACTTTACCTGAGCAGCCAGGGAGAATGTGTGTTGGGATGGAGAAAAGGGGACTGGAGGGAAATGATGTCAGACTGACAGGATTTAGTGAAAATTGGGGTGAGGAAAAAGGGTCAACTAGAGATAATTCCCACGGTCTCAACTTCAGTGGTAACTCTATGAATTGGATAATTCAACTGTAGACAAAACTGCTTTTGAAATACCTCTTACAGAAACATACAAAGCATTCCAAAAGCGGCTGGCATACTGACTCAGAGCTCAAGAAATGTCTAAAGTCAGTATGTAAATAATTGTATATTTCTAGTAAAAGGAGTGGGTACTACCAGCCCAGGAAGAATGCTACAGGAAAACCACCCACGTAACTACTAATATTTAAGACACAGACAGTAGAAGCAACACTTCAGCAGGTGAATAAGCAAGGGACAGAGCAGCCACAAAGGACAGAAGAAAAGCACCACTGACGGCCCAGCCAAATGTCGAATCCCTCAGGAAGCAAACAGATCATTCAGAAGTGTCCTGTCACCGGGTTTATTGCTCACATCTGTAATCCCAGCACTAAGAAGGCAGAAGCAGGAGGGTCAAGCTCAAGGTTAGCCTTGGCTGCACATGAGCTTGACACCAGCAGGACTACATAAAGGCCTATCCCAAACAGCAACAACAAACAGCTCTCACTGAACAACATGGAGCACTGGCAAGAAGTGCTTCTGTGGACTGGTGGAATGAAGAAACCACAAGGAATAGTACCACGGTTTCAGGAATCAAACTGGAAAGAGATGTACACACAACAAGGGCTACAAGTAAGGAAGTATTTGAAAGAAAAGAACAGCTTAGAAGCAGGGTAAGAGACAGGAGCTTCCTGCGCGCGCACGAACACACACACTGAGGTGAGGGCACAGGACAGACTGAGAATGTGCACTGACTTCCTAGGAGAGCAGATGGCTATAAGGGGTGGGAGCTGGAGGAGCTGTCATCAACATCAGCAAAGGCAAGCCGAGGGACAAAATGACTGAAGCCCTGCTGGAAAGCACAGGATGTTAAATGGACATCAGAGGCCATCAGAGGCAAGCACACACAACCACGACTTCTCTTCACCAGTAGCAGAGCTCTATCTAGAGGAGCGGCACAAATTATAACCTTTCATACGGTCCAGCCTAGTACCTGCATCTTTCCATTGCACCACCATCACCTAGCCATACACGTGGGTCAGGACCACAGCTGTAGGAGGCTTCACATGAAAGTATGTGATGTTTATAAGGGAGCTTCTAGCAGCTTCAAACAGGCAGGTTCCTGACTTCGAAAAACTGGTTTGACCAAGCACTCAGGAGCGAAATACAAGAAGAATGCCAATGATGGCTCTCATGTGTCACTGTAATACTTCCAGAACCATGCTCTGATGAGAAAAACATAGAAATATATGATTCATAAAACAAATTTCTGGCTTTTTGATAGTCTCAGACTACATTAAGGAAAAACAAAACAAAGCAAAACAGTATGACTATCTCCGTGTGTCCTGTCCTTCCCACCTCCGTGTGCTCTGTAGCTTCCTTTCCCTTTGGATTGGAACAATATCTTAGTCACTGAAGTACTTGCCTTACATGCAAGAAAACCTGACTTTGAGCCCCAGAACCCAAGTATAAAAAGCTGGGCAACATGGCCCCCACCTCAATCCTAGAGGTCACTCCCTGGGGCTTGCCAGCCAGCCTAGACTACTTGGTGAATCCCAGGCCAATGACAGCTGTGTTGAAAAAACAAAGTGAGTGATGTCAGAGGAACAACAGCCTAAGTTCTCCTCAGTCCTCCATAGGCCCTTCCACCACCACCACCACCACCACCACCACACACACACACACACACACACACACACACACACACACGCACACGCACACGCACACACAATTTTAGCTTAGTTTGGAATACTATAGGTTTCTCAGTGAATTAGTTGCTTTTTCTTTCAAGCATTTAAAATCTCACAATAATACTTCATTTATGTACAGTTTATAATGAAAGCTCTAGCTATTTAGGTCATATGAGAGCATGTCCCCAAAAAGTAAAAACACCCAGAAATTACAGAATCAGAAGGCACGAGACTCACTCACAACGGCCCAGAAGCACTGAAACTGTCGAAATTACAGAATCAGAAGGCACGAGACTCACTCACAACGGCCCAGAAGCACTGAAACTGTCGAAATTACAGAATCAGAAGGCACGAGACTCCTCACAACGGCCCAGAAGCACTGAAACTGTCGAAATTACAGAATCAGAAGGCACGAGACTCACTCACAACTGCCCAGAAGCACTGAAACTGTCGAATTTACAGAATCAGAAGGCACGAGACTCACTCACAACAGCCCAGAAGCACTGAAACTGTCGAAATTACAGAATCAGAAGGCACGAGACTCACTCACAACGGCCCAGAAGCACTGAAACTGTCGAAATTACAGAATCAGAAGGCACGAGACTCACTCACAACGGCCCAGAAGCACTGAAACTGTCCTAGTTTCCATATCAAGCCGGTGCATCTGTCATGGATGTGACTGGACCAAGTCTGATTCTCCGCTCTCCGTGTGAATAAACCATGATTAGACCAAGTAAATGAGAAGGGTCAGTACTCCACCGTTGGATGCAAACGCATAGCTGTTATAAAAGCCAAGGAACAAATAAGAATTTAAAGGTGTTATTAGCACTGATCTCTTTAGCACAATCCTGTGAGTATTTTCTTAAGAGTATCTCTGTATGAAGGCAACAAGTAATGACTAATGCAAAGAGACAATCCCAGGACACCTGAAAATATAAAATGAAGTTTAACATTTTTACCTTCTAAAATCCATGTGTGGACAGAGTGTGGCAGAGTGGCAGAGCCCTCACCTGGCATGCACAGGGCCCCGGATTATATCCCTAGCCCTCAAAAACAGTAACTAAGAGTCTCTAAAACTAACTGCCAAGTAAGGAGATTAGAAGAAGAACAGGTTTGTTGCTATGCGGCTCACAGCCAGCCATCCCTGTGCGTTCTGAAGCAGGTATAAAACAGGCGTGTGGCCACGAGGAGGCGCTCCATTAATCTTCAAAACTATTACCTGTGTTTTTATCTGGCCACCACATTTACCAACAGGACTTAATTAAAAACAAAAACAAGGAGTGATTAAGCAGATGAGCCAAAAATGAGATTTGAGTCTGTATGACTTCAAAGCTTATGATTGCTCTTTCTTTTCTTTTCTTTTTTTTTTTTTTTTTTTTTTTTGGTTTTTTGAGACAAGGTTTCTCTGTGTAGCCCTGGCTGTCCTGGAACTCACTCTGTAGACCAGGCTGGCCTCGAACTCAGAAATCCACCTGCCTCTGCCTCCCAAGTGCTGGGATTAAAGGCGTGCGCCACCACTGCCCGGCATGATTGCTCTTTTAATAAAGCTTCAGATAGTAGAAGTGAAATTTATAATGGCAGATAAGTAAGGCACTGCATTATGCCACTGTGATCTCGATTAGACTAACAATCCTTACGCTGTTATTCTACTACATTTGAACGACAAACTTCAAGTCTGGCATGGTGGTTCCTGCTGTAACCCCAGCACTCTAGAAGCTAAGGTAGGTATATTGAGAGTTCAAAGTCAACCATAACTATTGAAAGACCTGACCCCCTTATGAAGAAGGTTAGATTCCTAGCAAACTTAGAGCCGAGACTAGAAACTACATGCCCAGGCAAGTAAAAGAAAAAAACCCACCCAACTACATTCTCTCCCCTAAGAAACAGGTGACTTTGACCTGACCTCAGGGCCAGAGGCACAATGTTTCAGGAACTAGAAATGTTTGTGCAACTGACTTGTGAATATGCAAATTCTTTCAGTTCCCCGCCCCTTGCTTTGCGGATTTTCTTTGCTTTATGATCCTTTTCCTGATTTGTGATTCCTTCCTTGCTTTGGGGTTTTTTTCTTCCTTTAAATACCCCTGACTTCAGCTGCTGGGGGTCGGACTCCTCTGTCCCTGCGTGGGTTACGAGCTCCACCCCAGTGCACTGGTCCCGCAATAAACCTCATGTGATTGCAGCAAGGACGGTCTTTGGTGAGTTCTTGGGGGGTCGCGCCATCCCGAGACTTGAGTGAGGGTCTCCCCAGTTCGGGGGTCTTTCACTATGTATTGAAAAGCAGTCCGAAAATGATGATGGTGATGATGGTGATGATGGTGATGATGGTGATGATGGTGATGGTGAAAAAGGAAGAAAGAAACACTTCATAGAAACTACTTATTCCCTTCTCATTTCCCTCATTTCTCAGAAGGAAATGCATGCATCTTACTGAGAGATGAAACTTCACAATATTTCTGAGACGCTATCTTAAAGGCATATTAAAAGTCTGAAGTATAAAATATGAGTTCATAAGTGAAAAACTCTGTGTGGTGTGCTCCACTCCTTGTGTCCTGTGCATCTACAGGCATATGATCCTGCATTATTTAGACATTTTGCTTTCGGGAACCCATCACACATTTGGTCAAAGACTGAAATTTAAAGCAGGCCCAGTATACCTTGTGACCAGGGCTCCTGACAACTTCCTGTCTGTCTCCTTTAAGTCAGATATCAAAGTGCAGGGACCACTCACTGCTACTTAGACGGCAGGCGATGACTCTGGGGGACAGAACAGAACCATCTCAAGAGAAAGGGAGGAGTAGGCAGAGTCTCACTATGTAGCCGAGGATGGTCTCAAACTCAGTACATAGTCCAGGCTGTCTCAAACTCATGGTGACTCTCCTGCCTTAGCCCATATGCTGAGAGTACAGGTGTGTGCCACCTCACCACTCACAGCATTCACGAGAAGTTTCCTTAGATGACTTCCTTTTCTCAAAGCAAGACAAATGAACTAGTAAAGACCCAGGAAGAAGGGACCACAGGGCTAACTAATTAGGATTAATACTGCCAGTTTTCAGTCAGAGCTCCGTGCGCACAGGGCCCCGGGCCTTTCTGCTTACACTTCATCTTCTTGGCAAAATTGAGAGGCTCAAAGAGTTAACGGTCTTACCACTAAGCCAACACTCTTGTCTATCTAGACTGATTCAGTAAGAGATGAGTTATACACTGTTTAAGCAGATAATTTAAAAATTTAAACACATATTATTTTTCCAGAAATTAAACAAACACCAACTTAACTCCTGTTCAGCCTTAAAATCCTACCTCCCTTGAACAAAAAGGTATACGCACACTCATTAGGCACTACATAAGAAATGAGAGACTTGGATTTACAGAGTGCTAAATACCATATGAAGGCAGCAATATAATTTGTCTCCAAAGTTATTATCTTAACTCAGATTTACTTAGAACACAGTATCATCCCTCATTTAAACAAACTAGCACATGAAATTATGCCAACTGCCGAAATCAGAAATGCTAAGGAGGAATGTTTTTGGGAAATTTGATATTTAATCATTAAAAGATGAGGAGAAGAAGATGGCCATGTTTGCTCTAGGTTGTACAAAACAACTCTTACAGGCTGTGCCTTAACCTGGGTGACTCCATTTCACACAAAGCCATTTGCCCCACTTAGGGCGGAAGTGCCCACGCAGAATGACTTTATCTGGTCTGTACAGGCCAACAACTATCATCTGTACAGGACAAAGCATGCACAGACCAAAAGCTAGCTTACTCATGCCAAGTAAAACATTACCTATAAACTGAGCAAAGGAAAACACTGACACGTGGCCACACCAAAGCTGCAGCAGAAAACCCAGGTCCAGGAACACAGCACACAGCACACAGAGGCTGGAACTCCCCCACAACCAGGAAGGACACTTTACACGGTGCTGTGGCAGCACCGTCCAGAGCACGGTGTCAACCTGCCATGTGCTGGTGACCGTGTGAGTCACTTCAGTACACTTCTCACGTCACACAGACATTCAGGGTCCCATCCACCTGGACCGCGCCCGACCCCCAAACCTCTGGCTAACCCCCACCCCCACTCCCCACCCCCACCCCCGCTGACAGCAGCGGCGACTATACCAGCTCTCTGCTGCTGCCTCCTGGCCTCTGCTGCTGCCTCCTGGCCCTCAACAGTCAGCATCCTGCATCTCTTACATCAAGTACATGCACAATCTTTAGAGTTAAGACTGGAATAGACTGCAAATAACCAGTCTATCAAGCAACATCAAAAGTATATGGGGAATTACAACCAAAACAATTGACTTAGCTTATAAATGTACTTTTATCAGAGATTGTAAAGTATTTTTAATTACTTTAAATTATGTGTGTGTGCATATATGGTGGGACAGAGGGGAGACGTGCACTCGATCGCAGGCCCAGACCTAGATTTCACAGAGCTGGAGTGACAGGCAAGTGTGAGCCAAGCAACTTGGTGCTTAAGAACCTGACTTGGGTCCTTTGTAAGAGCAGCAAGTACTCTTAACCACTGAACTATCTGCAGCCCTGTTAACACTATTATTCAATAAACTCTGATACTGTGGAGAGAGAAACACGCCTATGTCTGAGGCAAGCACTGTACAGCTAGTGTGCACCTGTAATCACAGCAGTGTGGAGGCTGAGGCCAGGAGATCATGAATTTGAGAATAAACACTGCAGGAACCTCTTGAAAAAAGAAACTAAGAAATAAATGAAATGCTCAATGCACAGGTAAGGCTCTCCTGTGGCTCTGACAGAATTCTTTTAAACACCGTTTTCAATGAATTCAGACTAATGTTGTCTTTTCTTCTACATAAACTTATCATATATGAAATTTGTGACATATACAAAGGCAGAATTTTAAAACTTGTGTATGACTTTGCAAGGTTTCTACTTTACTCATGAGAGAACAAATAGTCCATAAAAAAGAAACATAAAACCACTTGTGTGTTTCTGATCTTATCAAACCCAATTTCTAACCAAAAATTATAAATAAAATTATAACAAAAGTAAATTAGGTATCTTAATTCAAAAAATAAAGATCAAACATCTATGTAGAAAATAATAAAATGAAAATGGAAATTTAAAAATCCCACAGATAAAACACCACTAGTTCAGACAACCAGAGGCCATTTTCACAACAGTTTAATAACTAATGGACAACTTCCCTATGCTGCCGAGATCTGGAGATCCAGTGGCATACTGCTGAACAGGAGGGCAGCAGAGGGAGGCACATCATGGAGACCTGAACTGGGTTCACAGAGTTCCCTGGTTTCTAGGTAAGGCCTTCTGCACCTCTCACACGCACGCTTGTGCTGGGATACACTCCTGTCCCCTTAATAAAACGTCACAGACGCCTTGGCTACACTGCTGTTATATATGTTTGTTAAATATGGCCATGTCAATATACCCCGAGGATGTAAACACGGGTTATCTCACAACCACCCTACCTGAACAAGAATGAAGCCATTCTGAATTTTGATGGACAATGAAGTTTTAATTTCTTTTGATAATATTAATTTAGTACTACTTTTGAACAGTTGGAACACAATGGCTTACAGCTAATTAGACATGTGACACCCAAGCAATTGCTTTTAAAAATTCAACTCGGATGACCTACCCCTTCCTGTTTAGTGAAGAGATTAAGACAGTCACTCAGCGCCACACAAGTCTCTCTAGAAGCTTCGGAGACAACGTCAGCTTTCTGAAGAAATGATGGAAGCATATCTATAAACAAACAGAAATGGGTATAAGCAATGAGTGAACTCTGAAGTGATGTCAAAGTAAAACCACCAAAGTACTTTACTAACCCCGACGCCCGCTCCCTGCTGTGAGACAGGGACAGGGTGTGCTTCTTACCACTGCAGTCAACATCTGCTAATCAGTCAGTCAGAAAAGGACAGAGCTAAGGCTATGAGAGCCCCAGGAACTGGGCAGTGCTGAGATGTTAAAGCAGCCAAGGGCAGAGAGCACTGCTCACAGTCAAGGGCACTGTTCACGGCCAAGGGCACTGTTCACGGCCAAGGGCACTGCTCACAGCCGAGGGCACTGCTCACAGCCAAGGGCACTGCTCACTGCCAAGGGCACTGCTCACAGCACTGCCTTCCTTTCACTACCATCTCTGCTGGGTAAGTAATTTTATTCAAAAGCCAAGTGCTAAAATGAGACAAAAATAATTCTGTGGTTGACATGGAGGCTAACATGTCTGAAGGCGGCATTAATTCAACTTCCTCTAGCTCTTATTTGGAAAAATGTTTCCCATAAATGGGTAGTTGTGATTTCAATCCCCGATGGAAGCCCACTGCCTGGTACTGAATGCTTAAGCTAGGGACAAAGAAGGAAATAGCAGTATCAGACCCTGACTCTGTTAAGGAGGACAAATCTTAACCATTTACCCATTAAAAATAAAAAGCAAAAACAATGTCTGTGAGAGAAAGCTGAAAATAAACACTTATCACTTAAAAATAAGGAAAGTGTCGTGAATGCCCTGTCTACAATGATGCAACAGAAACGTTTGGCTTTTTGTTAATTACACCCTAAGATCATTTAAATGTATTCTTCTAACCAAAGAAAAATCTTAGTATTTAAGAAAACATTTCACTAAAATAAAACTAAAAAAGAAAACCTGCAGCATTCTTTATATTTCAAATATTCTTGACTTATTTAAAACAATGTTGAGACCATAAGCAAGGCCAACAGGCCAATGAGCTCAAGCGACTCAACTGTCAGTTTTAGCAAGTGTTAGGTCGTGCGCAGTAGGCCCACTAAGACACAAATACTTCCAACTGTAAAAAAATAATATTCTGAGGAGAAGAAAGTTTAGGAACTCAGGTAAATCACCAAAAACGTGTGTACGGGTGTTTACAGTTATCACTTTGGGTGATAAACTCTAAATACCCAGCTTCCTCAGTCTTGCTTCAAATATTCCAAAACTGTCTACATTAATGTGATTTAAAGAAAAGGGTCCTATTTAGGAAAAATATTTATCTAAATTTCTACGGCAGAAGTAAAAAACAAAAGAAAAAAACGAGTAAATAAACTTTAACCCGGAAAGCAGGTCAAGAGTGTCCCTTCTTTTCCCCCTCCTCAGCAGTTCCCCGGGGACCCTACCCTGACCCGCACAGATGACTCAGCAGTTCCCGGGGACCCCTACCCTGACCCGCACAGATGACTCAGCAGTTCCCCGAGACCGCTACCCTGGCTGACACAGGTGACTGAAGGCTGCTAGACTCTGAAATACATGACTTTACATACATTTTCCTTCTATTTCAATCTGTGATATACTCCGTCAAGGTTTCTTCTCCACTTGCTTGTCAAATGGCTAAGAAGGTAGCACATGCTGGATCTCTGGTATCCAGCAATAGAAATAAAACAGATGTCACACACAACTGTGAGACATGCGAGAGAAAACAGACTCAGCCTTGGTCTTCCATCAATGTTCTGGGTAATCTAGTAATTTTCCACTTTTGTGACAAACGACATTAAGATGAAATCGTGGATCTGTTTTTAGGTAAATAGCGTCACACACTTAATCCTCCCCAATAAAGCCTAGGCTGCATAATTTCTGATTTAGATCCTTGATTAATACAAAACAAATATTAAATGTCCAAACACATAAGGAATACTTAAATGTACTTAAGCAAACTCATTCTACAAGCTTTCTAAACACGCGCGCGCGCGCGCGCGCGCGCACACACACACACACACACACACACACACACACACACACGGGGGGGGGGGGGAGACAGAGAGAGAGAGGGAAAGAGAGAGAGTAATTTTTCAATCTGACTTTACTATCAGATCAGAATCACATGAACTCCTCGGAAAATCAGTATTTTTTCCTGAAAGTGTTAAAAATTATTTGTACAAATAAAAAAACCTTTTATCTTTTAAAATGTCTATATAAAATTGTAACCTAAAAAAACCAATAGTGACAGTATCTATGGCCCAAGAATATAAATTTACCTACTGGTTCAAGTTAAGATGTTAATTTACAAATCGTCCACTAAGTCCATACATCAGAATGCTGTGTGCATTGGTATCTGTATGCCATCTGTATGTAATTTACATTAACTGCACTAAAGACTATAAGATCTATAGCTAAAAGTGCAGTACTCAATGACTTAAATAATAAAAAGGTATCAGACAGCAAACAAACAAAGCCTTCTTGAAACATGCTAGCTATCCAGTGAAGGAAGCCGTTATGGATTAGAGAAAGCAGCTGTGAAGGAGAGGAAGGACTGACTTGGATCTTAAAGAACAGTGACACTGCTTTTGTTAAACGGGAGCTCGATGCGATGCCCCACCTAAAGCACTGATCCTGAGAAGATGCTGTCACAGTGAGGGCAGGGCAGCTCCAGAGAGCTGGGTAAGATTTCAGGTACCACTTACTGGGCAGCACCCACACAGAAGGCACCACACCAGGTGCTGTGGCGGAGGTTTAAGAATGCATGTTTCTTGTGCTTCTCTGTTCCTTCTGGTTTGTTTGGGGTTTGTTTGTTTTCTAAAAAGAGAGAAAGAAAGGGTATCTCCTTTCTTGGGTGGGTAGGAGGTGGGGAGGGTCTAAGAAGAGCTACAGGGAAAAGCCATGATCAGAATATGTGCATTTTTTAAAAAAGAAGATTACAAAAAAAGAAGATATGTACTTGTGAGTTATAGAAATGCTTATTTTAATGCACAAAGAAAGTTCTAGAGAAAAAAATAGTATGATAGTTTTGTCTTCATATAACTTGTATCTAGAAAGGGGAAGAAGACCTTTGAAGACTTTAGGACAAATGGAGAAAAATGTAAGGTGAGAAAGAAAAAGAATGCATCTTTTTTAAAGTCGTCTTTGAAGCCCGTGCTTTTCCAGAGGACCCAATGGGACAGACCCTATTGGATCAGCAGCCAGCCAGCAGATCTTTATTTACAAAGAAGAATAAAATGAAGCAGTAATATTCATTTGAATTCAACTGAATAGAAACTCCCAAGCCTTGCATCACTCCTGCCTGATGTTATGAGAAGAAAAGAATAGAAATAGACCATCATTAGGGCAGAGCCATGATGGAGGACTCCACCATGCAAAAGGCAATGCAAAGTGACTCGGAAATATGTTGTAGATTGGTTTAACACTTGTATCATGTTAACTGGGTTCCCAGAATTGCATGAGAACCCAATTATAAGATGCGCAGGGCCCTGACCCCAGGTGGCTCTGATTGGTAAATAATGATTGGCCAGTGGCAGGGCAGGGAGACAAAGGTGGAACTTTAGGATTGGGGCAAGAGGACTGAGAGAGGAAGGAGGATTTAGAACCGCCATGCCAGGAAAGGAGTGATGAGCAGGCCTGAGAGGCACAGAAGAGAGGGCACAGCAATCATGTAAGAGCCAGGAGCCCCCTGACTGAGTTAGGACAGCAGAGATGGAAGATAGATTTTAGTAAGCAATGACGCAGGGATATCAGAGGGAGATGTTAGCCTCGTGGAGGTTTAGAAGTGGCCCAGCCATTGAGCTGATCAAGGCATACTGAAATGTGAAGCTGCATGTATGTGTCCTTCATTCGGGAACCCAGAACATCGGGGTGGGTAGTGAGGAGCCGCTGGGGTGATTTGGGCAGCTTTAATTGGCTACAGCAACACATGTAGCAAGAACAGAGATGTTAGAAAGTTTGAAGAAACTACATATAAAAAGATGAGGAAGAATTCCTATCTCACACCTTGTGATCAACATATGCTAAGAAACTTGACACACAAGAACAAGTTCTTGTTGCTGAACAGAATGCAAAGAGATGGGACCACCAAAGCAAGTAGCCCAAGGCCATAAGGTCCGTCAACGCGGGCCTCATAGGGCCTCATAGTATAACCGTCAGGCACTAAGGCTGCAGGTAAGGCTGCCTGCATGAGGCTTGATTTGTAAAGACAGCTCTAACTGCACTGAAAAATAGCCTCCGGAGACAGATGGGGAAAACACTGCAGGATTGTGTGGGAAAGAGCTCTGGTGAATGTAAGGATAACAGAAGGGCTGTCTGGGGGAGGGGCAGTGCTGTGTAGGAGGCAGGAGGGTGGGGAATGACATCAGACAGGCAGAGAAAGGAAAAGAGACTAGAGGTACAGGCTCAGGAAGCGGCGTGAACTGACAATACAGTTTTTTAGATGAAAAACAGAAAGAACGTAGGGCTGAACACAGAAAAGAAAAGAGCTGACAGAAAATGATGTAATCTGTAAACTGTAGGCTGTAGACCTGAGTTCTCTGTCAGTCGTACCCTGCTTTGAACGTCTGAAATTAGGTTGACAAAAGGCAGTCTCTAGTCCTCCCTGCCCACGAAGATGCCTCCTGGAACACTGACATCACTGCAACAGCTCTGAAGGAGAGCAGAGCCAGGTGAGGTGAGAAAAAGCAAGGCTGATAGGCAGGTTACAGTGAGCAGGGTGAGGACATAGGTCAGTGTCAGACAGAACAGGACGGGACTGACAGACACGAGGGGCACTCTGATGCACTCCCTCTATGCTGGCTAGTTTTTATGTCAAACCAACACAGGCTAGAACAGAAGAGAGAACATCAGATAAGAAAAGTACTCCATTAGACTGGCTTATAGGCAGGGCTGTAGGGAATTGTCTAGATTAGTAGTTGATGTGGAAGGGCCCAGCCCATTGTGGCTGGTACCATTCCTGGGCTGGTAGTCCTGTTTGCTATAGTAAGCAGGTTGAGCAAGCCATGGGGAGTAAGCCAGTAAGCACCACCCCACCATGGTCTCTGCACTGGCCCCTGCCTCCAGGTTCCTGATGTGTTGATGTTTGGTATTTGCTAGTTATTGTAATGCTAAGTGAGGGCCCCCAAGACTGAAGTCTACACATAGCCCCTGTGACTTGCCCCCAAATTATTTCTGATTGGTAAACATGGATGCCAACAGCCAATAGCTGGGCAGAAGAGACATCAGCGGGATTTAGGTGGGCTTTGGGTCGGAGAAGAACCATGAATGGAGCTAGGTGAACGGAGGAGAGGAAAGCCACTATGGGTTAGGAAAAGAAGGAGAGGTCACCTTGGGTGAGGTGAGCCTTAAACATGGCCTAAGGCTGGCCGACTGGAGTTAAGAGCAGCCCAGATAAGACAGTCAAAAGTAAGGAATAACTTGGAGTTATCGATAGGAAAATAGATTCTAACAGCACAAAGGGTAGGCAGCTGCCCAGCTATTGTGCTGTTTAAGAATTATTGTAAATATAAAGGCTATATGTATCTTTCACCCAAGAATTTAAATACCAAAGGCAGTATAGAAACCTCAGGATGGGATTAAATGGGTACTGAAACAGCCCGTTTGAGTTTTTGTCCGAAATTTCTTCCATAATGAACTCTGATGCAGAAGTATAAGCAAAATCTCTTCCTCCCCAAATACTTATGAGCAGAGTGTTTCCACAGTAACAGACATCCTAACCGAGATACACAAGAGTGGAAAGTCTCACAAACACACACCTCGGGCAGAGATCAAGGTGGAACACGTTTTCTCTTGGGTCCAGCAATAAAGAAAGGCACTTTGTTTACTGATTAGGGTGGGAACCAGAGAACTCCCAGACTCTGAATCATCTCATTATGAAATCCCCATTCCAGCCCCAGCCAGGATACAGAAGAAGCCTTGCAGTCTTCAGAGCGGCAGAACCTGCTGTGTAGAGACACCTTCCATCCAGGAAGAGGGAGAGCAAATCCATCACAGAGCTCAAATGAAGACACAACACAGGGGATGGCTGATCTGTAGACTCAAGTCTTAGCTGCAGAACCTGAGCTATGGGAGTGCTTCAAGGAGAACTTTACATTGCTATCTGTGTAATGGGTAGAGAGAAAATTATAAATACATACACATTAGAAAGATCAGGTTGCCATGGGGAAACAAACATTTTTACACTTACTTTACTTTGCGTGTGTGTGTGTCTTCATGTATGTAAGTGGATGTGCGCATACCACGGCACACATGTGGAGGTCTTCATGTGTGTAAGTGGGTGTGCATATACCACGGCACACATGTGGAAGTCTTCATGTGTGTAAGGGGTATGTGCATACCACGGCACACATGTGGAGGTCTTCATGTGTGTAAGTGGGTGTGTGCATACCACGGCACGCATGTGGAAGTCTTCACGTGTGTAAGGGGGTGTGTGCATACCACGGCACGCATGTGGAAGTCTTCACGTGTGTAAGGGGGTGTGTGCATACCATGGCATGCATGTGGAGGTCTCTCACCATGTGGGTTCCAAGGATTGAACTAAACCATCAGGCTTTGTGGCAAGGGCCTTTACCCGCTGAGCCATCTTTTAGGCCTACAAAACAAAATTTAAAACTACCATCTACAATTTCTGGAGTTAGAAAGGCATTAAGACTAAAGATGATAAAGTCAAGGGATTAAACGCAAAAGAAGACAAAAGTGAGAGAAACAAACCAGAAAATGATTCTTAAAAAAAAAATCACCAGATGCAACACAGAAGGGGCAGGAGGTAGCCCACCGGGGCCTCGCTCAGCCCAGCAAAGCCTGGGATCTGATCCCCACACAAAGAGTCATCATGAAGCAGAAAGACAGAATGCAACATGAAAACTTGGAAATGTTCAGAGAAACTTAGAGCTGGGACAACGTAAGAAAGCCCCACACATATCTGTCATGTTTCTCTTCTGGTGGAAGAGGGAGCAAAGAGCAAAACTTTCAAGAGAAAATAATGTTAAAGTTTTCTAGATTGAAGAAAGATCACTACTGAGCGTGTAAGCTAGGAAACAGACAACCAAGCTACACGCAGGGCAACAAAATTCAACCCTACAGACGGAACGGAACTACACAACATCAGAGACACAGTCAGCTTCGCACCAGCAAGAGAGGCAGAGCAAGAAAGGCTGCTGGGGGCCATCATACGCAGCACAAGGCAAGTCAGAAGAGGATGGACCTATATCTGCAGATGCAGATGCTAGGCCTGGGGTGTGGCTCAGCAGCCACAGCGCTTGCCTTGCATGCTTAAGACCTAGGAATCAAGGGGAAAAATTAGGAAGGAAGAAGGTGGTAACAAATAAGGGAAAAATAAAGATGCAAATACATACACTTGAACACAATATAAACATAATAGAGTTTTCCAATAAAACAGTGAATCCAGAGGGTAAGAGCATGATATAAAAGCTCCAGGCATTAACTGAGATTTCTGCAGCCAGAAGGCAAACCACGGTTTCCCTGGCTTCTTCCCTACTTTGGTTGCTTCTAAAAGGTCTTAGTGACTTGAACAAGCTCACATTTCCTAACCAGAAATCCACTCCTTTCTCCCCAACTCCTAGAGAAATGCAGTGTAAATGTATAAGCTAGAGAGGCAGTAGGTCATTTGTTTCATCCACCAGGGGAGGGAGAGGAGGAGGGGAAAGGGGGAGGGAGAGGGGGAGGGAGAGGGGAAAGATGGTGGAGAGGAGGGGGAAGGGAAAGAAAGGGGCAGAGGGAAGGAAGGAGAAAGACCGATTTCACATATGCAACATGCTCAAAGGCTAGGGACAGCACTCACAGAGGTGAGCAAGGCTGTGTGAACCAACAGAGCAGAAGTTGCCATGCTGGGAAGGGAGGGGACAGTAAGACCAAGCTCACCAAAGAGTTAAGGGGTGGTGCCATAGACAGACCCGGTCATGGGACAGGTTGAGGAGTCAACAGCGCTGCTGAGCCAGCACTGCTGAGCCATGCCCCAGGCAATATCTAGCCACTAGGCAAAGCAGGCTCCTGTTCTTTTTTTTTTGGTTTTTCGAGACAGGGTTTCTCTGTATAGCCCTGGCTGTCCTGGAACTCACTCTGTAGACCAGGCTGGCCTAGGCTCCTGTTCTTATAAGGTAAAGCTGCTGCCCCTTTAAAAAACTGAAAAGACTGGTAATATGCCTTTTAAGTTGTTTTCTCTTTTATTTCTGCTAAGGCTCTTTGAAGAAACTTACATGAAACAGGCATAATCACATGACTGTAGCTCTTTGTGTGTGTGTGTGTATGTGTGTGTGTGTGTGTGTGTGTGTGTGTGTGTGTGTGTGTGTGTGTGTGTGTGTGTTTGTGTGTAGGGGGGGAAGGGAAGGGGGAAAAGGGGAGAAATCTAGAAAAAAATTTGTTCATAAAGCTAAATTCTCTGCCCACAGTAGCAATGAATCTGCCAACTTTCTTTCTGCACTGAGCATGTAAAACAGAAATATAAACCTAAACAGGGCATGCTCAGGAATGCACCCAGCCCTACACGTGCATTCCTATGTGAGCAAGTGTGGGTCTCCTGATAAACTCTCTTTGTTCAAGGAGAGCACTGCTTTCAAATAATGCTCTCTTTGCTCAAGGGTGAGTCTCCCTACCCTCATTTAGTTGTGTGATGGGGCTGTGTACTCACCAAGATGCAAACACCATTTGTTCTGCTACAGAGGGAGCAAAGACAAAGCCCTAATCTACTTTTCCTATGTCTCCACCTATGCCTTGAGAAGCCCTCCCATTTGCTGAAGCTATCAGAGATCCAAGTGCAAGCAGGTTTCTCCCATGGAGCTTGGCTCCACAAGGCATGGTAGAATGGGCAGAAAGAGCATGCTCACAGACAGCAAAAGGCAGCATCGGTCTAATATGTTCAAAGCAGGGTTATCACAAACAGATTTGGGAGCTGGTGAGAGGGCCCAGGGGTTAGTGGCTCAATCCTGACAACCCGAGTACCACTCCCCCCAGACTCCCATGATGAAAGGAAAGAATTGACCCCTATGCATTGTCCTCTGTCTTCCACATGAACACCACTGCACGGTGTTCATGAGCAAGCATGGTGTCCACACCCCCACAGCAGCACAAAGTCACAAAGGCCAACAGAGTGTCAAGGGTCATTCATGCTCTCTCTCCCTCTCTATTTCTGTTCCCCCCTTACCTTTGGCCACATCATACTCCTTAATCATTTTGAGAAAGTTGTAAATTTCCCTATCTAGTCTCTGTTGACATGTTTGTGCTCTCTGAAAGAAAAAAAAAAAAAAAAAGACAAAATTAAAACAAATCAAATAAAGAACTTTCAAAATTACGTATACATTAATGTTTCTATCAAAACTTGCAATTTGGATACATATAACACAACACCTTTACAAAAGGATATGCATAAAACATTTAACATCAGTCTAGATCTGAATAAATTCACCAAGAGAAATTACATTTCTTAAAGATACATTTTTAAAATTGTTTTTTGTTTTAAAAAATCCAGATGGTCCAAACATTTAGAAATTACAAGCTGATTTTTCATTCATTCAGCATTTTAAATACAAGCTGCCACCACCCACATCATCAGACCAAGCAGGACATTTTCTTAGCTGAGTTGAAGCTCATAAAAATAAGATAACGGCAATTACAGAGAACATTCTTCCTTGAAATTTTACATTTCTTCATAGTAAGATCCCTAGAAGTAAAACATAAATGCAAAAGCCATTCTCTGACTTATACCTCAGTCTAGAGCAGATGCAAAGAACAAAGCAAATTACTGTCAATTTTAAGTTGGTTTTACATAACAAAAAGAATGAACAAGAAATCATACTGAAAGTGCTTGGCTGTGGTAATTGAAAATATTTACTCTAGCCAGGCGGGCGTGATGCACACCTTTAACCCTAGCACTGGGAGGCAGAGGCACACAGAGCTCTGAGTTCAGGACCAGCCTGGTCTACAGAATGATTTCCAGGACAGCCAGGGCTACTCAGAGAAATCCTGTCTTGAAAATAAATAGCTAATTATAAACTACCTCTTCTGGAAACCAAGACCTTGGAAACATTAGAGTCACTGCTGTGAGCTTGCTTTGTACTTGTAACCTCAACTGGCCCATCACAAAAACATTTGCTTATTCAAAATGAAACCCAGCGAAGCAGTGTGCCAAGGTGACACAGGTGAGCACTCTTTTCTCCCATTTCACCTTATAAATTTTTGAACTCAACCCAACCACAGCAGAATTATTCATGGGACCACATTAGTGACAGGCGGTGTTCCCTTTTAAATTTGTATTATCCCTTCTGTTTTGAGACTCCTAATGACATCTAAATATAACTCACGTTTACTTATTTATTCGAGAGAGAATACTTAGTCTATGTAATCTGAAACCACATAAAGAGAGCTGGCTTGCTTACTCATTTTTTCAGACACTGCCTGTGAATACAGGCTGAAGGGGAAGTCCATCTGGTGACAGTGTATCCAAATGCATCGCTCATGACTTACTAATAGAAGACCATTCTCACACGGCACACATTAGGATTCCCGCTCATGTCCAAGCCAGTGCCGCCCACCCACTTGTTTCCTTCCCATGGGGAAAGCTGTCTAAGGAAGCCCTGGCTCTGCCTGCAGACTCCTTATCTGATGCACAGTACAGCTCCTGAGTGATAACTGAAGACGAGCCACCCCTCCACAGTATCGTCTTCACATACTGAAGTCACAAGCCTCTTCACTTAGCATTTTTATGTCAAAGCTTTAAAAAAAAATGTTCCTTTGCTCAATCAATGGTTTAAAAGGTACATAAAAGTCAGCTAGGAAAGAGTTCATGAACACACAGCATTAAGATAACTCTTAGCTTACACTAAAAAGGACAGTAGTTTCAATACAATAAAATAAAGTACATTCTCTAATTTGTTATCTCCCATGTTGATAGTTATCAAAAGCAAAAATCTTCTGGGCTAGGCAGGAACCACACACCTGTCAATCTGGGTACTAAGCAAAAAACTGGGGCCGTAGTATCATGAGTTCTTGCCCAACCTGGGCTATACAGTGAGACCATGTCTCAAAAATTAATGTTTGTGAATACTCTGTGGTATCTGGCATGGTGCTTCATTATTGGATTCTAAACCACTGACATTATGCCAGGGAAGTTGAAGTTTTAAATTTGATTTATTCACTATGTAAGTACAGTCCCATTATAAACAATGTTCTAATATTAACATCTGACAATATTTTTAACTTCATCCAAATTATCTGTGCAGACTATCTACCCCAGCAAGACAGACAGCCATGAGCACAGAGGTCCAGCGCATCAGACAGCTGCACCGTGAGCAGCTCACCTCAATACTCATCTCTGTTCCACTCTGTCCACACAATCTTTAGCTATCTCATGCACTGACTCAAGCTGATGCTCTTCTCCATGCCGGGCTGGACCTAGGCCCGCAGCACATATGCAGCAGATGTACAGCTCGGTCTTCATGTGAGTCCCCCAGCAACTGGAGGGGGGGGCTATACCTAAAGCTGTTGCCTGACTGTGGATCTGCAGGGGGAGGGGGAGGGTCCTCCACCCTCTCAGAGGAGAAAGAGGGGGAAGGAGGAAGGAACTGTGTGAGGGGGTACTGGGAGGGGGGAAGTGACCAGGGTCTAAAAGAAAGAAAAGAAGGAAGGAAGGAAGGGAGGGAGGGAGGGAGGGAGGGAGGGAGGGAGGGAGGGAGGGAGGGAAAAAACAAAGAAAAGATGATGCTCTTCTCCCTGGTCCTGACTTGGAGGGTCACTTAAGACTGCATCAAGGGAGTGGGTAGCAAGGGAAGAGCGAGTAGAGCGGGTAGGAAGGAGACACATCCGAGACCCTTGCTACAGAGAAGCCACATTGGATTCAGTAAGAATGAAGCACAGTACTTAGCACTTCAGCAATGACGGTAGCTACTAACACACACAACAGCACAGGGAAAGGGACAGCCCAGACGGCACAGACGGTGTGGGTCTGCTCCTGTGCAACTTGAGAGCAGGAGATTGGCAGCACTTCTAACCTCACTGCCACTGGGCAGTAGGGACAGAACAGCTTCCAGAGATAGGACCATAGAGCTTTGTGAGGTGACAGGCATGATCTGCAGCTGATAGGTGGAGGGGTTACACAAAGCATATATATTTCTCAGAAGACATGAAACTGAAAATATAAAATGAGTTCACCTTATGGTATAAACACTACCATTTAAAAATATTAACCCTACCCTCACCCTCAAAAATAACAGGTGATAGATCCTAATTTTTGCAGAGAATAGCACAGTGGACAGTGTACCTAGTGGTCACCTAGAAAGCTTCTTAACTCCAGCCATGCTTACCTGAAGACCAGTGGCACTCTTGTCTTTCCTTGCATCAAGCAAAGCACAGCACACTGGTACTCTTCTAGTACCTGGTGACTAGCCCGGCTCTGCGGCTGTCTTAATGTTTTATGTTGCAGTACATGCTCACAGAAAAATAAAAACTGAAACGCCCTGGAAAGAAAAGTAATTGTCCCTCACACACCTGGCGTTTGCCATTTCCTGTCCCAGAGTGGCAGTTGTTCATCCCCTCTCTCCACGGACACTCTACCCAACCTAAATGTGAGCCTGTGCATCGATCACCCTACTATATGCTTTATTTTCTCCCAAGTAGTATCTTTTGTTTGTTTCTGGTTTTTTGAGGCAGGATCTAAATAAAACCCAGGCTAGCCTAAAAAGCCACTGTGTAGCAGACTACTCTCAAGCTCTAGGCAAACCTAGTGCTTTAACCTTCTGAGTGCTGGGATTACAGGCGAGCATGCACACTGTGCCTGACTTTCTGCTGTCTGTACACTTCGCCCTGTAACTTACAGTATATCAAGTGTGCCTTATTTTATAGATGCACTGTCTTTACTAGTCCCTCAGTTTGTGCAGACTTATCTTCCTGTATATTCATTTTAGCTAAGAATCACTTAACTAAGTCAAATAAACCAACTCACTTATTTCCGTAGTTTAAATTTAGCATCTATGTTAATTATCTTGTATATCACAAATGTAGCTGAGATCCTAAAGAGCTAAGCAACATCAACAAACAAAGCCTCACTTGGTTAATACCACCCACAGTATTTGGGAGTCTACACACTTCGTCTACTGGGCCTTCTGATGACGTCACATATTCTCTGCCTGCTTCTATCCTGAGCACTTGAGGTGTTTCTGGTTAAAAACCAGGTGTAAAGCTAAACTGTAATCCCAGCACTCAAGAAGCTAAGGCCAGTTCAAGGCCAGCCTGGGATACATAGCAATATTCTATTTTAAAAAAAGAAAACAGCCAAAGTGAGTTAGTGAAAACTTAGTATGATTTTATTAACTTAATATAAGCCGTGGTGTGAGGCTGGCATTGACCATGCTGGCCCTGCAAACGACTCCTGAGCTTGTTCCCTCCCTCCTCTGAGCTGGTGTTTGACATCCTCTCATGCAGCAGGAAATGACTTGTTTCTTTCCTCCTCAGTGCCTCAACCTCAAGGCCATGACAACAGCTGAAAGAAAAGCTTTTTACGTTTTGTAAGAGCTCCTCAGTCGGAGGGATGGTAAAAATGGGAGGCTGAAGTGTCATAGAATATGGTAACGTTTTCATATATACCCGCGCCTCGAACGTCTTGTAAATACACTTTCTGTCAGTGGAATGCTGAGGGAAGGGGGCCAACCTGTACTTTCCTCAGATGACTGACACCTATGCTAGTCCAGGCACGGCCTCACTGTGTCTGTGGACAGCAGAAGTAAATTTGCTCCAATTCTGCCCCTAGAATTTCCTTTAACTTCACTCAAGAATCAAAGGTATCTCAAGTTTATCTGCCTAAGCTACATGCAAACATGCTTCAGAGACCATTTCAGACTTCAACTGTTTTGAATAAGAATCCAGACACTGAGAATCAGAATTCTCCCAGTTACCATTCAAGCTCCACTGGACAGAGATGTCTGCAGCCTACAAAACCTGAACACACTTCACACTGGCTAAATTCTCACTAACTTCTGACACATGCTACACATCAAGTAAAACTTGATGGTTTAAAAGTCAAAAGAAAAAACATTTGAAAGGGAATAAAATATAATGTACAACTGAACCGGTAACTGATAACGTGCCTGAAAGTTGGAAAAACATATTTTTAGAAAACTGTCTTTAACCATGTGTCTTAATGGTAAGGAAGCTAGTATGTTTTCATTTTACTTATAGTTCCCATTTAAAATGCCTCATTACTACAATCCCAGAAGATCCTGGTTATGTGTAAATCCATACACATTTTATCACTCACATCGAGGCACATAAACAGGAAGGCATTCTCTTCATATAGAAAATATTAACTAAATTTTAGTGTTTAGTGTAATTTTAATTTTTTATTTAAAATTTAGTCACATGTATTTAAATCCTCCCTATTTTTAAAAGACTTATTTTTATTTATGTGTAGGTGTGTCTTTCTATGTATGCACGTGCACTGAGTGCAGGAGCCAACACAGGCCAGAAAAAGGCCCTGGGCCCTCTAGAGCTGGCAGTGTATGGTGTGGGTCCTCAGAACTGAACTCTGGTCCTCTGCAAGAACAGCAAGTATGCTTGACCTCTGAGCACTCTCTCCAGCCTCTATTTCCTAAGTTTGGATGCCATTATTCTAAATGTTCTGATAGATGTTATTTTTTTAATTCACTTGCTGAAGAGTTATGTTTCTAGTTAACACATTACATATTACACTCTAAAACAGCAGAGATAAAGCAATCAACAAAGTCTACCAGATACCTTCAACAAATCATGAACAATTCAAATTCTCTGATGTTCTATCATAAATTAAAATCAGGAATGATGGAGCCCAAAATCCCTTGCTCATTGAGATTAGAGGCTCTTAATATCAAGAAAGCTCTGTAGACATTATAGTAAACTTAACGTCAATAGACTTGCTTATTTAGAAGCATGCAAATCCTTTAAATAATCAACTTAATTTTTATATGGTTAAAGTTAATAGGAAAATTCATGTGCTTCGAGACAATCATTTAAACTGAAAAGGCATCCCTTTGTAGTGTAACTCTTCCAGATCCACCAATATTTTGATAAACAAGATGAGTTTAAAAGGTACAGCCAGAAACTAACCCTGCCCCTCCCCCACCCCAGATACCTACTGTCAGGAAAGGGACGACGCTGTTGTCCTCTCATATAAGAATGTCGCCACTCATCACTGCTGCTTTACCCTATCCTTGAGCAGTGGCCACTACATATTGAAAGCAGTTGTCAATGAAAGTACTGGCCAAGAAATGCATCACTATGGTTGCATTATTGAAACCCTGAAATATGTAGTGAAGTCATAAAGGGACAGGTCAGGCTCCACACTTCCCACCTACTGTAGGTCATTTGCAAATACATCTGTGTTTAACATAAAAACAGACTCAGGATGTCTTAGTTTGGGTTTTACTGCTGTGAGCAGACACCATGACCAAGGCAAGTCTTATAAAGACACAACATTTAATTGGAGCTGCCTTACAGGTTCAGAGGTTCAGTCCATCATCATCAAGGCATGGCAGCATCCAGGCAGGCGTAGATAGAGCAGGAGAAGCTGAGAGTTCTACATCTTCATCCAGACGAAGTCAGGAGCAGACTGTCTCCAGGCAGCTAGAAGGAGGGTCTCCAAGCCCACCCCCACAGTGACACACTTCCTCCAACAGTACTACTCCCTATGGGCCAAGCATATTCAAACCACCATGTTCCACTCCCTTATTCAAACACATGAGTCTATGGGGCCATACCTAGCATAGTATAATACAAAATACATTTAGTACAACTTCAAAAGTCCCATAGTCTAAAACAGTCTCTACAATGTTAACAGTCTGAAGTTCAAAGTCTCTTCTGAGATTCATGCGATCTCTAAACTGTAATCCTTTAAGAAATCAAAATCAGATCATATACCTCCAATATCATTGAGGATATACATTACCATTCCAAAACATCATAGTGAGGAAATATTGGACCAAAGCAAGACAGAAAACCTGCTGGGCAAACTCCAAACTCTACATCTCCATGTCAGATGTCAAAGCGCTCTTCAGATCTCCACTCCTTTCATCCTTGTTGACTGCTGTTGGTAGACCTTGCATTCAGCAGCAACAAACTTTGTTTTCTTGGGCTGCTTCCACTCCCTGTTAGTAGCTTTCTTCAGCATGTATGCCATGGCCCTGATATCCCTAACATCTTAGGGTATCTAAGGCATCTTCTTCCAATGTCTGGGATCCACACATGATCTTCTGGGTTCCCTCAAAGGGCGAGGGTCACTTCTCCAGCTCTGCCCTCTGTAGCACTGTAGGCTCTGGTTGACCCCACTCTATTGCTGCTGCTGTTCCTGATGATCATCCCACAGTACTGGCATCTCCATTACACCGGGGTCTTCATTGCAACTAGGCTTCCCCAATGGCCCTTGATAGGCTCTCTTCATGGTGCCAAGCCTCATCTTCTTTGCATGACTCCTTCAGTCCTGGGCTGTCAACTGCCACTGAGGCTGCACCTTCACCAATGCCCTTCCCTGGGCTCTCACAGTGCTAAGCCTCAGCTATTCTCCATGACCCTTCATAACTTCAAAACCAGTATGATCTAGGTGATTCTAACACATTCAGCTGCAGTACAAAGTACAACCTTGGCTATCTCTGGAACACAGCTTCTTTATGCTCTCAGAAAACACTTCCCAGAAGATTTCACCTCTTCCCAGAAGATGCTGGTCTCTTCTTAATCACAACTAATTTCTTAACTCCAGCTAACCAGCACTAACTGTCCCAGTAGTCTCTTCTATACTTGACTTTAAAGCCAGGGTCACATGGCTGAAACTGCCAAGTTCTGCTGCTTGCCAGGGCTGGAACATGGCCTCCATGTTCTATTAAATTATCACCAGCTTTCTGTTTTCCAACTCCTTCACTGTCTAAACTTGGCTGTCCTGGAATTTGCTCTGTAGATTGACCTTGAACTTACAGATCTACATGCCTCTGTCTCCTGAGTTCTAGGATTAAAGGCATTTACCACTATGCCTGGACCTAAGCTTTTCTCTATTTTGAAGTTACTCTGTACCAGGCTGGTCTTTAATTCAGAGATCCACTTTCGTCTGTCTCTTGGGATTAGAGGCATGCACCACCACGCTTGGAACTAAGCTTTTTACAGCCATTATTCCTCAAGATCTGGATCAAAAGCCTGCCTTCCATCTCAGGATTGTAGTTCATTCTGAACTAAAATTTAAAATGAAAACGATAAGCATGTCCCTTGTTCAACTACAAAAGTATAAACAATAAGCGTAGCTGAGTGGGATCTTGATTTGAGGTCACCAATCCCTTAACCTGATTATCTCCTTGAGCATAGGGTTCAGCTCCATTCTACTTCCTGGTGCCCTTTATTCTTTGAACCATGCATTTTATATTTTTCCTTTCAGAGCTTGCTACGCTTGATCAAAACTCTCTTCATGAGACTAAGTCAGAGAACAAACTCTCTGCTGGGATTTTTTGAGACTTCCTTTGTCAATGCAATTAATATAAATCCCTTTTTCGAGACAGGGTTTCTCTGTGTAGCCCTGGCTGTCCTGGAACTCACTCTGTAGATCAGGCTGGCCTCGAACTCAGAAATCCACCTGCCTCTGCCTCCCAAGTGCTGGGATTAAAGGCGTGTGCCACCCTTAGCTCAGGCAGACTCTTCAGACAAGTGAACAAAGCAGCCATATCCTTCACCAAAATATCACAAAAACAGTCTCTAGGCTACATACTGAAATTCTTCTCAACTGAAACCTCTCGGGCCAGGTCTGCACAATTTAAATCACCCTCAGTAACAAAGTCTTCCATATTCCTACTAGGATGTTCTATTAAGCACCACTTAAAGCTTACACTGCTTTCCAAAGCCCCAAAACCCACATTCCTCCAAACAAAAGCATGGTCAGGCCTATCACAGCAATATCCCAGTCCCTGGTACCAACTTCTGTCTTGGGGTTTTACTGCTGTGAGCAGACACCATGACCAAGGTAACTCTTATAAGGACAACATTGAATTGGGGCTGGCTTACAGGTTCAGAGGTTCTATCCACTATCATCAAGGTGGGAGCATGGCAGTGTCCAGGCAGGCATGGTGCAGGAAGAGCTAAGAGTTCTACATCTTCATCCAGAGGAAGCCAAGAGCAGACTGTGTCCAGGCAGCTAAGAGGAGGGTCTCCAAGCCCACCCCCACAGTGACACACTTCCTCCAACAAGGCCACACCCTCCTAACAGTGCCACTCCCTGGGCCAAGCATATTCAAACCACCACAAAGAACATCACAGCATTCTCACCAAGACATTTTATAGTACCGTCAAAGCAGAAGTATATCAGTAGAATGCTACTGGACAAAGAGCACTATTACCTCTGCTGTCAGAAGGCTAATTTCAAATCCTAGCCTCCTAATAGAACGCATGGGTAAGCTAGCTATGGCAGTTGGATGGTGTCTGCTCACCGCTAGGGACTCCTTCAGGTCCACGGCCGAAACTACATCTTCCTCTTCGTCATCGGTCACCTGATCCTGGGAACAGTAGTGAGTACTGTATGCGGAGTGCTCTTCAATTGCTTCAAGCCACTTCTGAAACAACCCAAGAATTACATAACATTTCTACTCCAAAGAAATAGCAATAATCTACAAAGCATAAAATTTACATAGAAGGAACAACTATGGCAAAAACACACCCACAATGATATTACGAATGTTTCTTGCCTGTGACCTGCATGCATAGAAAGTTATTCCTAGTGCTCTTAAAATATCATCTATCATATATACATTAATTAATGCTTAAATATATTATAGAAATTAAGCAATGAATATGTTTTTCATTTAAAATTACTCGTTTCCAACACTGTTGAATCATTTAATTCACAGCAGTAGGCTTGGACACAATATTATGAATTTAAAATAAAAATTATATACACAATAATCTTAGATTATTTTAAGAAAGCCAACTAACTGCCTGATTTCACTTTTACAAGCTTTAAAAAGAAAATTAGTTTGAAAAAAAATGGACTAAAAATACTTTCTTGTTTCCTTACAAAATTGAATGTGGTAATTCTTATAATCCTGTGAAATACTGAGAAATAGGACAGCTAACGGATGGTGCTGGGGGTAGAACAGGAGACCAGATAAAGAGGGGACAAGGAGGGAATGCAAGAAGGGATGTGTTGTATGAAAACCTAATGCAGTAGAAACTTCTTTAAATATACACACATAAAAAAATCTAAATGAAATCACCCAATAATGGGGGAGACAAAGCCCCAACAAATGAATCGACAATTGAAACCTCCAGTTCTGAAAATAGGTTACATCTACTAGAGTTTCTGGCCAAAGGGGCCCCATGAATACCCCAAACAATCCAGGCTACTGCCAAGGGTATGAGATGCTCTCTATAAACTAATGGTAAGGCCCCATTACTGAAGACAACAACTACACAACTCACTGAACATGGAGAAATCATGCTGCTGCCAACCTAGAGCCTTCCCCTACTGACCAGTCTTCATGGTACTAACAGGAAGTCTGCACACTAGCAGAGGAGAAAAGAAAACACCAACCCAGCAATAAACTCTTCAGTCGATAATGGTGACCTGCCTGCAGGATATGCTGGTACAATAGTAGCACAAAACGTGTTGATGTAACCAATCAATTATCTGATTGGATTTAAGGCCCATTCCATGAGATGGCACCCATACCCTATGCTGTTTGGGTGGCAGAAGTCCACACACTACTGTTCTGCTAAAGGAACATAGCAATAAAATGACTCCTAACATCCTGCTATACACATAGAACAGTGCCTTGCTCAGCTGTCATCACAGAAGTTTCCTCCTGCAGTAAATGGGAAGGAAACAGACCCACAACACAACCAAGTACAGAGAGTAAGAGTGTTTGGGACCATCCATTCCTAAATGGGATGTCTCCATCAAATCCTTCCCCTCAGAGCTCAGCTAACCTGTGAAAGAGGAGACAGAAAGATTGTAAGAGCCAGAGGGGACAGAGGACACCAAGGAGAAAGGCCTTCTAAACACAGCAGAACCCACAACATATGGACTCACAGAGTCTGTATCAGCAGGCACAGTCCTTGCACAGTCTAAACCAAAAGAGGCCCCAGAGCTGAGAGGGGAAGTAGACACAGTTCCCACCCTAACCCAGAAGCCATCTCTAACTGATGACTGCTCACCAAGGAAAGACTAGTTTCCTCCAACGGAGTCTCACTGAGAATACAAACCACCCTTAAGGACAGACCCCACACCCAGCAGCAGACAGCCAACACAAATGAACTCAGCGGCCCCTTTGGAGGTCCCTTGTCTCATAATGCTTTGCCTAAGCATTATTTTTATTTTCTAACTTCTTTCTTTCCTTCCTTCCTTCTTTCCTTCCTTCTTTCTTTTCTTCCTTTCCAAGTCTTTTAAATACATATTATAGTTTCCAGTCCTGCACTTTTACAGGATTTGTGTGCATCTGAGTGTCTTTCTCTGCATCTGAGTTTCTTTCTCTGGGTCTGTGTTTCTTTCTCTGGGTCTGTGTGTCTTTCTCTGGGTCTGTGTTTCTTCTCTGGGTCTGTGTTTCTTTCTCTGGGTCTGTGTTTCTTTCTCTGCATCTGAGTTTCTTTCTGGGTCTGTGTTTCTTTCTCTGCATCTAAGTTTCTTTCTCTGGGTCTGTGTTTCTTTCTCTGGGTCTGTGTTTCTACTCTGGGTCTGTGTTTCTTTCTCTGGGTCTGTGTTTCTACTCTGGGTCTGTGATTCTTTCTCTGGGTCTGTGTTTCTTTCTCTGGGTCTGTGTTTCTTTCTCTGCATCTGAGTTTCTTTCTCTGGGTCTGTGTTTCTTTCTCTGGGTCTGTGTTTCTTTCTCTGCATCTGAGTTTCTTTCTCTGGGTCTGTGTGTCTTTCTCTGGGTCTGTGTGTCTTTCCCTGCGTCTGTGTTTCTTTCTCTGCATCTGAGTTTCTTTCTCTGGGTCTGTGTGTCTTTCTCTGGGTCTGTGTGTCTTTCCCTGCGTCTGTGTTTCATAATGCTCTCTCCTTGGCTTTTTCCCTGGTAGTTTACTTGCTTCATCTTCTTCCAGCTTATTTGTTTTATTATTATTTTAGATGCCTATTTGTATTCTAATAATTCTAATAATAGAAAGGGCATGGATTTGGGTTTGTGGGGAGTTTAGAAGAATCAGGGGAGAAACTAGGGGAGAGAAAACTAAAATCAAAATATATTGTATGGAAAAATATTTTCAATAAAAAATTAATTAAATTAGAATTAAAATCTGTACTCCACCAAACTAAAAAAATCTAAAAGAAATGGATAAATTTCTTGATATATTACAACCTACCAAATTTAAAACAACATGAAATATACAATTTAAACAGACTGATAATCCCTATCGAAAAGAAGTTATTAAAGGTCTCCCGACCAATAAAAGTCCAGAGGAAGATAAAATGAATTCAGCACAAGAATTCTACCAGAACTTTAAAGAATTAATGTCAATATTCTTCAAACTATACACAATAGAAACTGAAGAAACATTACCAAGTTCATTTTACAAGGCCACCATTACCATGATACCAAAACCACACAAAGACCCACTAAGAAAGAAAATTACAGACTAATTTTTTTTATGAATACACATGCAAAAAACTCAACAAAATACTTACAAACAGAATACAAGAACACATCAGAAAGATTATACACCATGATCAAGTTGGTGTCATTCCAGAGATGCAGGGATGAGTCAACATAGGTAATCAATAAATGTGATCCACCACATGGACAAACTGAAGACAAAATTGCTTGATCATCGCACTAGATACAGAAATGGCCTGTGACAAAATCCAACATTCTCTCATAATAAAAGTCCTGGAGAGACTAGGGAATTCATGAAATACACCTCGACATAATAAAGATGGTTTACAGCAAGCCTACAACCAACATCAGCCTAAGCAAAGAGAAATTCAAAGCATTTCCACTAAAACCAGGGACAAGGCAAGAATGTCCATTCTCACCATAGATATTCAGTATAGAACTTGAAGTCTTAGCTAAAGCAATAAGACAACTGAAGGATATCCTGAGGCTATAAATTGGAAAGGAAAAAGTCAAATTATATCTTGTCTGCAGATGATATAATTTTATACACAAAAGACCTTAAAACTCCATTAGGAAACTTCTATAGTTGGTAAACACTTTCAGCAAAATATATGGATATAAAATTAGCACATAAAAATTAATAGCCTTCCTATAACAAATGACAGACTGAGAAAGAAATCAGGGAAACAGTACCTTTCTCAATAGCCTCAAAAATTAAAAAAAAAAAAAAAAGCTTATGATAAGACTAACCAAGCAAGTGAAAGGCTTGTGTAATAAATACTTTAAGAAACTGAAGAAAAAAATCAAAGACACCAGAACATGGAAAGACCTCTCATGCTCTTGGTCCAGAAGGATTCAAGTTATGAAAATGGCTATCCTATTAAAAGCATCTACAATTCAAAAGAATTACAATACAGTTCTTCATGGAAATTGGAAAATATTTTTCAACTTCATCTGGAAACACAGACACACAAAAGAAACAGGATAGCTAAAACAAGATTGAATAATTTAAAAACTGCTGGAGGTATCACTATCCCAGATTTCAAGTTGCACTACAGAACAAACAATGTAATGTTGGCATAAAAACAGACACACTGATCAATGGAACTGAATCAAAGACCCATCCATAAGTTCACATACCTATGTAAACCTGAATTTTCACAAAGAAGTCAAAAATACACACTGAAGACAAGACAGCATCGTTAACAATGGTACTGTTCAGACTGGAGGGCTGCGTGAACATAGACCCATACTTAGCATTCTGGTAACTCAAGTCCGAGTGGATCAGGGACATCCTGAATGTGATAAAATAGAAAGTGAGGAACAGCCCTGAAGTCATTGGAAAGGAAAGGACTGTCTGAACAGGACACCAACTGAACAGGCACTAAGAACAACAGTCAATACATGGGACCTCGTGAAGCTGAACAGCTTTTTAATTGCAAAGGACTCGATCATTTGGGCAAAGAAACCTACAAAATAGGAAAAAAAAATCTTTACCAATTATACATCTGATAGAGGGTTAGTATCTTAAATATACAAAGAACTAAAAGAAAAAAACAAACCTCAAGATCAAGAAAACAACCCACTTTATAAACCTGTGTACAGAACTAAGCAGAGGTGTCAAAGGATGGAGCACAAATGGCAGAGATACACTTAAAGAAATAATGTCCAACATCCTTAGTCATCAGAGAAATGAAAATGGAAACTACTTTGCAATTTCAGCAAAGGAGTGGGGGAAGGGGACATGCATTCACTGCTGGTGTGTAACCTGCACACAGACCTACCCCAAGGTCCAGCTACCCCAATCCTGGGCATAAACCCAAAGGCCTCGATCTCCTGCTACAGACACTTGCTCATCTACATCCACTGCTGTTCTACGCACAATGGCTGGACATTTGAAACAGCCTAGATTTTAGGAAAAGTGGAAGAATGTAGTGGTCGATGGGTAGGAGGGCGAGGAGGATGGAGAGACGGAGGAGGGAAAGCAGGTTTCGTCTGTACTGTAGTTACATGCACGACACACATTCTGACATACAAACCGCACACTTGGGCAATTCTTTTCACTGCTGTGGTTTCCTTATAAATTAAGGGAGATGCTCCTAAGCAATCATTTAGTCTTTTTTTTCCTAAGTAGGTATGAGTTAAAATAAGAAAATTATAAACAGAAAATATCTACCTACAACTAAAATTCCTCTGCAAAACTTAAACTATGATATTCCCAGTAAACAAGAATCATCCAGGCTGGGAAGACAATACAATGACTGAATGAGCACAAGGACCTGCAGTCAATGTTCAAAGCCTTTGTAAAAAGTCCAGGTTATAAAAAACAAACAAATGTGGTGGTGCACACCTTTGATCGCAGCACTTGGGAAGCAAAGGCAGGTGAATCTCTGAGTTCTAAACTAGCCTGGTCTACAGACTTAGATCCAGGACAGTCAAGGCTATACAGAGAAACCCTGTCTTGAACCTCCAGGTTGTCCTCTGATTTCCACATGCACACACATGCACTTGCACACATATGATTGTGTATATACACAAGAAATGAGAACACACAAAAATAAATAAGCCAAAAACCCTATTTTGAAAACAGTAAGGACTTGAGATGGATACATGGGTAGATGTGCTCACTACACAAGCCCCATGACGTGAGTGTCATCCCTGGAACCCAGTCAGATGTGGCAGCTCACATCTGTACCTGCATCACTCCTATAGTGAGATGGGAAGAGAGACAAGAGAATCACACAGAAGCTAGCTTGGAGTACACAGAGGGCAGAAAACAAAGAACTGCTTGATCAAGGTGGAAGACAAGAACGGACTCCCAAGAGTTGTCCTGTGACCTCCACACAGAGCTGTGTTCAACACACACACACACACACACACACACACACACAGAGAGAGAGAGAGAGAGAGAGAGAGAGAGAGAGAGAGAGAGAAATTTTACTTACTTTAAAAGTTCTAAGTTATAGTTATATATTTATTTCTATGTCTAAGTGTGCCACAGCACAGGGGTCCTAGATATAAACCTTACATCATCAGGTTTGGTGGCCAGCCTCTTTACGCCCCAGGCGTAAGCCTCTTACTGGCTTATATTCTCAACAAATAAATAAATCTTAATCAGTATAATCAAGAAGCTAAGATCTTAGATGTTACTGAGCATACATTCTTAAGTTCAGGGAAAGATATATGGGTCAATGCATAAGATTACCTCTCTTGATTGCTGTAGGCTGTTCTTAGGAACCCTGAAGCCATGAACAGTGTCATCAAAGCATCGAATGGAGAAGAGGCAGCTATCTGTAGGTTTCACCTGCATATAAAGCAATCAGAAAACACTTAGGGTTCGCTGCATTTGTGGCCTTAGGTTTACCATGAATTAACTATAACTTGGGCTATAAAATCCTGTACATATCAAAGCTCCAGTTTCTGCATGTCACTCTTGAGTGTTTCCTCTGTGCCAAATGTAGATGCTGTAGCTGAGTATAAACGGATAATTGGTAGGTAAAGTTAAGATGAGGTGGTAGAGGAGGTAAAAAGACTTAGTAATAATTAATTTTTAATAAAAAAAAATTAGAAATGGAGGAGATTTAAAAGCACAAAGGTTGGATTTTTGTTCCAAGGCCCTATTACAGGAATGCCAGTAGGAAACAACTATGAAACAACTTTGTCAATCCTCTGCTGTTCCCACCCAAAACAAAACCCGCCACGGAAGCAATTGGAATGGCAGCAACCATCCACAGACAAGAGGTGAGTGCCCAATATTCTCTGCAAAAGCGCCAAACACACTTAGCTGCTAAGCCATCTGTCTCCCCGGCATCAAGTACAAATGCACTACTATTACATTACATAAGTACAACTACTGAACAAGCCTCAGTCTGACAGAACAGAACTCATACAGTTTATGTCCTAACCAAAATGGAATTATTAATCCAGAGCAAGATAATAAAAAAAAAGCCCAACTATTTGGGGGTTAAACATCACACTTCTAATTTTTAGAATTATTAACTGGCTCTAAGCAGAAATCATAACAGAAATTAGAAAATAGTTTAAATGATAATGAACTAAAACCTACCAAAACTAGTGGAGTGAAACAAAACCTAGCTACAAAGAGTAAAACATGGTGTGAAGGGCCTGTTAGTAAAGAAGACTGGTCCCCCTATTGTAAGTTTCAACTGTAAGAAACTAGGACAGTATGTACAAGGTTCCAGTCTAATCCTAGGACCCAAACAAAACCCATCCAACTGTGAGAAAACAAATTAAATCCATGCAACTAAAGTTTGGGGGTTTTTTTTGTTGTTGTTTTTGGTGGTGGTGGTGGTGGTGGTGGTGGTGGTGGTTTTGATGCCATAAATGGTGGTGCATGCCTGCTATCCTAGCACTTGGAAAGTAGAGATTGGATGATCAGGAATTCAAGGTCACCTTTCCTCCCCTACACAGTGAGTTCAAGACTAGCCTGAGCTACATAAAGCATCCTCCCTGCTGGGTGGTTCTCATGCTGAAAGGTGTTAAGAGGCTGTTGGGGAGGAATCAGCAAGCTGTCTTTACCCACTTGTAGACCCTGACTGCAGCACTACTGACAGGTCAGACAAGATGCTCCCAAAGACATAGTAGTCGAAAGCCTGTTACAGGGATAACAACTACCCTCTTACTAAATCTTAACTCTGACCCACAGGAGGGAATTCTCATCTGGCGCTGTGAACACAGGGAAAATACAATGTCTGGGATTTCATAGGCCCTCATAGGGAAGATGTTGCTGTCATCTTGCTAAATGAAGATGATGTGCCCATCAAATTACTTCCTAAACAACTGTGTTTATTCTTACAGATTACTATTGCTATCATCTCTGCAAGAAAAGAAGTTTCCTGTTTGTAGAAGGCAATAGTAACTGCAGAGGTTCATAAATGGTCAAAGTAATGAGAATAAGTGGCAGTCTAATGTTCAGCCATAATGAGAACATCTGTGTTGTCACTACCACCATTAACCCCCAACCACCACCATCAAGGTTCAGGAGACACTGCAGAAGAGTAAAAAAGATTGTAAAAGCCAGAAGAAGGTCACATGGTGCATAGGGTATAGGAGAAGGAGGAAGAGGAGGAGGAGGAGGAGGAGGAAGAGGAGGAGGAGGAGGAGGAGGAGGAGGAAGAAAAGGAAGAGGAGGAGGAAGAAAAGGAAGAGGAGGAAGAGAAGGAGGAAGGAGGAGGAGGGGGAGGAGGAAGAGGATGAGGAAGTAAAGGAGGAGGAGGAAGTAAAGGAGGAGGAAGAGGAAGAAAAGGAGGAGGAAGGAGGAAGGAGGAGGAGGAAGGAAGAGGGGGAGAAGGAAGAAAAGGAGGAGGAGGAAGAAGGAGGAGGGGGAGGAGGAGAAGGAAGAAAAGGAAGAGGAGGAAGAGAAGGAGGAAGGAGGAGGAGGAGGGGGAGGAGG
>CM052715.1:3001672-3043368 GCA_028551405.1 Uromys caudimaculatus
GGGTAGGTGGGAGGAGGAATTCCCTCACAGAGGCGGGGAGGGGGAGGGGACACGGGGTTTCTAAAGAAAAGGGGAATCATCGGAAATGTAAATAAAATATCAAAAAAAAAAAAAAAAAGTAAAAAACTCGGGCTGGAGAGATGGCTCAGCCGTTAAAGGCTAGACTCACAACCAAAAACATAAAGAGTTCGGTTCCCAGC
The DNA here is from genome assembly GCA_028551405.1 of Uromys caudimaculatus. Taxonomy (NCBI): domain Eukaryota; kingdom Metazoa; phylum Chordata; class Mammalia; order Rodentia; family Muridae; genus Uromys; species Uromys caudimaculatus. Next base: position 3,001,873 of record CM052715.1, read on the forward strand.
ACCCATGGCTGTCTCTCCAGCCACCAAAAAAAAAAAGTAAAAAACTCATAAATCATGTTCAGTCAGGGACATGCTGTAAGTCTGAAAAAATTGGGGGGCGGGGGGGAGAGACCAGAAACAAAGCACTAAGAATCCCTTCCAGAATGTCAAGGGGGGAAGACGGGAGTGAGTGGGTGGGTAGGTGGGAGGGGGAATAGCCTCACAGAGGCGGGCGGGGGAGAGGGGAGGAGATAGGGGGTTTCCAAAGAGGAGACCTGGAAACATTGGAAATGTAAATAAAGTATCACAAAATTAAAAAAAAAAAAAAAAGAATCCCTTCCAGTCTCTTACCTTCCAGAGAGGGCCTTCGTAGCGTTTCAGTGCTCTGTGGACAACCTGCTGGAAACACATTTCATTAAAGTTGCATCTACAGAACTGAAGCATTCATTCAAGTCTTTTCAAAAGACTTAATTGCTTTAGGAAATTAGAAATGTAGACATTTAAGGAATTAGAAATGTAGCAGTTCAAGCCATGAATACATACCTTAGAAACTAGAAATTTAAGATTTAGTCCACCAATACACACCTTATTACCAACAAGAATATGCTTCATTTCAGCACCGTGGGCAAGGTCAAGAGGTTTCTGATCTGTGTTAAATGCAAGGAAAAATGTCACTGTGTCAACTATACAACAAAGTTTACTACAACTGTATCATAGAATGCTGCTTTGTGCTTTCAAAAGCTCCTCCCCACCAGCAAAAAGTAAAAACAAAATCGCCTGCCAGAAGTGACCCTCTCCTCTCTGTTCTCAAAGGCCTCATGTTAGGGGAGCTATTAAGTCAGAAAATCTGACTGCCCTCAGAACACTCTGTACAGGTCCTGTGACCAGGCAGGTTTTCTGTCCATAAATGACTGATGGAACATATTACCACAAGCTTACCAGTTTAAAACAATACAGACTTCTTACCTCATAGTCTATTTATTTAAGCCTTACATTAACTTGTCAACTTCTGGTTAACTATTCAATTCTTTTTTTTTTTTTTTTTAGGATGTATTTATTTTATATATGTGAGTACAGTGTACTATCTTCAGACACCAGAAGAGAGCATCGGATCCCATTACAGATGGTTGTGAGTCCCACCCATGTGGTTGCTGGGAACTGAACTCAGGACCTCTGAAAGAGCAGCCAGTGCTCTTAACCGCTGAGCCATCTCTCCAGCCCAACTGTTCAATTCTTTAAAAAACAAAAACAGAAACCTGGTATATATTAGTCACATTCGCTTCTATTTCTTCTCATGAAATTTGTTACGTGCCAACCGCCATTATAAAGCACCAGTGACTTACAATGAACAACACAGGGCACAGTAATAAATTCATACTAAAAGAGACACAACAGGTAATAAGCCATGGCATGCTGACATAATTAGTGACAGATTTGATAGACAGTAACTACCACTTCAGGTAGAGAGTGAGAGACTAGTCCCAGGTGACCTCGCTAAGGAAGGGATGGTTACTGAAAAGGATCTTGTGAAGACTCGGGAACAGCCAATGCAAAGACCCCACAAGAGAGACAAGACAGGGCGAGAGACAAGGAGGCGGTGTGCACAGAGCCAGACCTCTGTGAGCAACCGTAAGGGAGCTGTGTTTTCTAGACACCATGGGAAGGTCTCATGACAAGACGTAATATGATTTGACTGATATTCAAATTCTGTCCAGGTGTTTAAGTGTAAACGTTGAGAAATTACAATATAACTGACTGAGCCTATCATCGTGTTTCAGGGTTTTCTCAGCGCTACCAACATAGAAGTTCATATGCCATACAATTCTAATTTAAACCACACACCATACAATTATCATTTGAAGGGCATAATTAAGCCATCCTTAATACACTCAGAATTGTACACCTATGACACGGTTGCTTATGGAGTCTATCTTGTATTACTAGGATGAAATACTTATGGAGGAACAGGCTCTCTGGAATGGCTTCAAGATAATCCAGGGCTGGGAAGGGATGAAAGGAGGAAAAAAATCTAGTTTTTAATCTAGAAAAAAAGATCACGAGCTTGACTTTGTCCTGAGGCAGATTACCAGAACTACTGATGTGTGAAGCACGAGCTGCTGGTATTTGCTTCTTGAGTGAGGAGAAAAGCCCTTTGTAAAATGTTCACGGAGAACTGTCATCAGTTCAGTCTCTCTACACAGCACCTAGAAAGACAACAGTCTGCCAACTCTGATATCCCCACAGTGTCTGCAGGGCCCTTTTGAGAAACTCTCCTTCCAGCAGAGGGAAAAATGGCAGTATGATTTCTTTCATAAAAGTCTGCCCTACTGCCAAAAATAAATTCTGAGCTGCTACCAAATGGTATCTCAGCCTCATCTCTGGACTCACTGTCTGCAGGGCCAGGCATACAGGAAGAGCTCAATAAAGCACATTCAGAACTAAATGAGCAGGCTTCCTACATACATGAACTTATAACCAGCAATTTCACAAGAAGAATGATGAGTGGAATAATCGGATATTTGAAAATGCATGAAACACCTTTGTCCCTTAGTGGAAAAAAAATACTCCCTCTCTTCAAAGTAACTTGCACAGAGGAAATTCCGTTTAATCCCATCAGTACGTTGACTAGGAGCCTAACGCCTTCCAACATCATGTGCAGCTGTGCATGTACAGCCGCACCCAGGTCAGCAACTGGATGCCCAGAAGAGAAATTCAAACGCATATAAAGCATTCCAAAGATTGGTAGTTTTTTACATCACCCTTACGAATGCTTCAGTACACAGCAAATTTACCTACTGCTAAAAAGGATGTCTAACTGCAAAGTCCATTATTTGAGGCAATGTTTTGGACACTCACAGATATTTCCTAAGTAGTAAACACTTTGGGTCACTCAGGGCTAGCTTCCCCAGACTGCTCTACAAGCTGAAGCAGAGCAAGGCAAAAGCTGGCTTTCTCCTGTCTGTCTGGGCAACAGCCAAGTGTCCTATTACAGTGTGTTTAGGGTCAGGTCTCAGTGTTTTGCTTTTGACTTTCTCATATAAAATGGCCCCAAAGAGCCATGCTGAAATGCTGGGCAGTGCTTCTAAGTGCAAGCTTATGAGGCACCTTAAGGAGAAAGCCCCAGTTCGAGATGCTGCCCTCAGAGTAAGGTGGCATTGGCCATGACCTGTGTTACAGATCAGCAGCACTTATTACAGAAGGTGATCTTAAAGAGCAGCACTCATAAAGCAACGCTGTATACTGACCCCTGGATGAAAAGGCCATGGCGAGAGGCTCCTGCTCTCTAACCCTGGGTTCTCCTAAACAGTGTTCAGCATTCTCTAATTCTGTACTGGTGGCAACCTTATAGTATATAACTGCTACAAACAACAACAATCCATGACAGCTGTTTGTCCTTGATGGCAGGAATATCTTTCTCAACACTGGTCTCATTTGGAGTACAGAGTGCATTACTAGTTAAATCTTAAAGGAGAAGAAAAGGTCATTCTTTTACTTTTGGGAATGTCCTTATGTAAACAGGAGACCATCCAACTAACAAAAGCTGGACACCAAACAAACTAATTTGCACAGTGCTGATTTCATTTTTGGAGTCACACGACCAAGGATGGCTCATCGGCACGCTCACCGTTCTTGTTCTTCAGGCTGGGGTTAGCTCCACTTCTCAGAAGCTTCAGGACACACTGCTTGTGGGCCCGGTAAGCTGCACAGTGCAAGGGAGTATTTCCTAACTGATCTGAGCAGTTCACATCAGGAGGATTGGGCCTGCTGAGCTAACACAGGAAGGCAATGTGATTATATACCAAAGACAGGCTTCCCCTCACAATATGCAGAAAGGCTCCAAGCAGAGCCTGCCCGCAGCAGAGACGGCAGGTTTGCAGACTGTGCACCTTTGGCTCACACTGTAGCTGACCCATGCTTGTCCCCAGCAGGTGTGAGAACTGAGACCTCAATGCCACCAGCAGTGCCGCCCACCAACGCCTCACATTGATGTCACTAACTTGCTCCTTCCGAACAGCTCTGCATTTTGCACTCGTGACAGCAAAACTATAAATCAAGCACCAACCAGCAGCCCCCAGAAGAGTTCAGCCCGAGATGCGAGAGGTGTAACTGTCGAGGCTCTGCTGAGTTTGTCCTTCCCACCTTACTGCTTTAGCAATCTCTATAAAGTCTCCATTTCAAAACTCTTTTAAAATGTTGCAGGTACTATATTTAGAAACCAAAGAAATGCTTTCAAGTGAGCTAAAATAACTTTAAAGCAAATGGCAATGCTTCAGTCTTGAATTCAGAACAAATTTAGAGTTTCATATTTAATGAGACCATGCAGGAAATGGTAACAAGAAAGTAGGTCTCTGAGGAAGAAAAGTCAAGTAGGCAAAGCTGCCAGCTTGCTCGGCTTGGTCTAAGTCCTCGATCCCAACACTGTCCCTTCTTGGTATGTTAGAAGGACAATATTCTTTCAGAATTTATTATTCATCAAAATGAGGACAACTTCCTCTTTGACTAGATTCTTTAAGTTTTTAATTTTAAATGGGCTTAATTTGAAAAAAATTAATTTTATTTACCTTAAAAACTGGATTCTTAATCATCAGGTTTTGATTAAGGGTGAGGAGATTAATCAGAAATCTAGAGATCTATCAGCAAAAAAAAAACCCCTAAACTCTTCCCATCCTGAGTTGCTGGGCACTTCTGTATCTGTGTATAATCACACTTCTATTCTAGGCTGACGATAAGAGATTTTCTCCCACAGACACTGAATTGTGAAGTTAACATTTAAGGGGAAATCCCTCTTAACATAGAAAAACTAATGCTTCTTGTTACCAGAGCTGATACTTCAGCTGTTCTTCCTTCTCTAGCTGCTCCTAAAAGCAGTTCTTCAAGCTTTCTTTGTTGAGTCCTTTCCACAGCTGCAAAAGAAAAAAATACATCTTAATTTACAGCAGTGCTTCTCAGCCTTCCCAACGCTGAGACCCTTTAATATAGTTATTCCATCGCTGCTTCATAGCTGTAATTTGCTACTGTTGTGAATCTTAATGTAAATATCTGATATGCAGGATATATGACACGTGACCACTGGGGTGGGGCGAGGAAGGATGACCCACAGGCTGAGAACTGCTGCTCTACAGCCAGGTGGGATCTGACTGGAAAATTCTTTACAAAGACATCAGAGGACCTAAGTTGAGTTCCCAGTGCACACACTGGACAGCATACAACCACCTATGAACTCCAGCTCCAGGGGATCTGACACCCTCTTCTGGCTTCTATAGGTACCCACCATACATACAAGAAATACATTATACAGACACACACACAAACTCATAAATAAAAACAAATACCTTTAAAAAAAAGTTAAATTTATGCGGAAGACAAAAGGCAGACAAATATTCATGTAATTATTCTTAAACCTTCCTATAGTCTATGAATGAGAAAGACATATGCATGCGTGCGTGTGTGCACACACACAAAGAGAGAGAGAGAGAGAGAGAGAGAGAGAGAGAGAGAGAGAGAGAGAGAAGCTATTCTTCACTAGAGCCTGACAGTTAGCAGTCTATCCTCTTCCAGAATACCCTTTGTCATGGAAAACTCACTACGAGTTTCCAGTCAACTAACCCTGGGACAATGCAGAGGGCCCAAAGGTAAACGCTGTTGTACTCACCCTCTGGCCCGTTAGCTGGCTACAGTTCTACCACAGATAAGCTCATCTCTCTCTGAAACCATCATCTTAGATATTTAGCTATGGCTTCCTTATGCATATCTCTGTTTCTTGTCTCTGTATGTTATCCTGTTGTCTAGTTTCTGGTCTACCTATCAATTCCCTGAATTGATCTGGTCTACCTATCATCATGGTGAACTGTCCCCAGCACTTCCTGGAGTCTGCAAATGGTGACTTCATGCTGTCTTCAAGTGGCATTCTATCTGGGGAAGGTGATCTCATCAGAACAGAATCACTCAATTAAGTCTCTATCTTGTATTTCCCAGGCTAGGACCACATGAGCTAAGAAATGACATTACCTGTGAAGTCATCTAAGTCCTTGCCTTGCACAGCTTGGGTCTCAGAGGAGCCTTAGGAGCATGTCTTTACAATCCCCATAGTGAATGCCCCCCTGTCAGACTAACCCGACATTCAGTCTGTCAGGAAAAGCTCAGTCCTGGGTTCCCATGAGAAAGTAGAGTGACAGGACAGGGTCAGAAACAGTTACCTCACCTGTCAATAGATCACAGTGCATTAAAGGGCAACGACCACATCCAATAGGAGCCCCAAACGCCCTTCCGTCGCACGCTACAACGACTGGCAAAAGGTAAGTGTGGATCTGGCTATTCACTGAAGCCAGTGAGGTCAAGTGAAAGCCCTGATCTAAAGATGTGGGACAAAAATGTCACCCTCCAAGATCAGCTAGGGGGCATCTGATGCAGAGAAATCACACCAAACTCACCAATGTGTGCAGTATGTGTTGACAACAATTCTCTAACATAGGTGCCTAACGAACGATCGCTATCTTTGTAACTACAGAATAAGCAAGAAGATTTCAACTGATTAGAAAATTGTTACAAGCAAGACTGTAGGTTTCACATGAATAAAAATACTAACAATTACAATTACAAAGTTAACACCCTTAAATATAAAGTTGTATCACCTTTCTCTGAATTGCAAGAAAGAGGAACAGGATATGTGTGAAAGCACAGCTGAAATTCTCAGATCTTATGTGCAAAGTAGAAATTATGTGGTCTGCCTTACAGCAGCCTGAACCATTCAAAGACGAATCCTATGACCTAAGCACGGAAATGGTTTGTTTTAAACTGCAGTGGAGAAATCTCTCTGCACTATTCAAGGTTCACACATCTTCTTAAATGCAATTAAATCTCTGGTGTCCACAGCAATTAAACCAATCCATCAAGAACTGAGTGTTGGTATCACAGCACAGTGAGGCCCTGTGGAAGCTGAAGCGAGACAGACATCTGCTGTGTGGAGTGACTGGCGCGCAGCTCCGGCTGGGCAGCGGCTCGGCCTTCCCAATCGCTCTCATTACCATGTTGCAGCAGCTTCTCTGGGCCACATTGCCTCGTGTCTGAATTTTCTAACCCTCATCTTGTTATGCACTGAAAACGTATTTTTAACCTGCTATGTTCTTTTATAAGTAAAGATTTTAATAGTCATAGAGTGAATGCCACAGCTTGGATGTGAAATGTTCCCCAGTCTCTTGTATCTGAACATTTGGTCCCCAGCTGCTGGCTGTGTTTTGGGGGGGCCATGGGACCTTTGAGGTAGAACCTCCCAGAGCAAAGTAGGTAGTTGATATGGGCCTTGCATTTCACAACCCAGGCCCACCTCTGGCCGTCCCTCTGTCTCTGGTCCTCCACAGTAAAACGCCACTCTCATTCCCATGCTCCTGCACGTGGAGTGCCTGCCATGCCTCCCTGCCATCTGGACTTTATCCCCTTCACATTGTGAGCAAAGCCCATCTTTCCTTCCGCGGGCTGCTTCTGTCGGTTACGGTGCCACAGCAACACGTAACTAGCAGAGTGAGGGAACAAAATGACAGTAAGCAATGCTTTGTAACGACATCAGCAACAGAGGGGTTCGCTGTCATCTACATTGCTGCCGCAGAGTCATGTTTATGCACCTGTGGCCTTAACAACGATAAAACCAAACACTACGCTTACCCTCAAGCATGGCTCTGATTTCTCTGTCATGGGCGGCTTCCTTTGCTGTCTGTCCACTTCCATTCACAACTGTAGGATCAGCGTCGTATTCCAAAAGAAGCATCACCAGCTCCTAAGTGAACAGAGAAATGACTTTAGTTCTTACTACTGTATTATATGACAATCCTTTCTCAAATTAGTGATTGCTATAATTTCTAAAATAGAAAAATATGTAAGAATCTTCATATCAAATCAATCATGCCCACAAAAATTCTGCTAATAACTTATAACTGCTTAAACAATTCCCAGCCCACAATCAATATATAGCCAATTTTTTTAGTTGACTTTTAAAAGTAAATTATCTAGGTGCTAAAGCAACAGATTGGCAGTTAACACTTGTTGCTTGAAGAGAGGAGCCAGGCTCACTTCCCAGCATCGACAGGACGGCTCATCACCACCCATAACCCCTGCTCCACGATTAGTTAGGTAAGCAAACAAAATCACAGTTTAGAGAGAATTCAGTGTATTCATTCATTTTTATAAGGCCTGATGAGAATAAGAATATCTTGAACACTTACATTTTCATAAATTAATTTTAATATTTTAAATATTTTCTAAAGTGGACAGACTGATGGGATAAGTCACACTGAAACAGTCTCCTGAAGTCAATATTCAGCAAAGGAAATACTGGCCATGTTTACTCTGCGTGGTTAACTTTAGGAACTTACAAATGACTAGCAAGTCCAGCAGCACTGGCACACCACACAACCTTAGGCAGTGACATGGAGGGCCCAGACAACAGACACATGGCCATGCCCTAAGATCCCTGCTCTAGGGAGGGCCGCCACACTCACCCTGAAACACACAGAGTGAGGTAGGTCCTGTCAGGCTGCCCTATACTTTTCTCCTTCCTTAAGGCCATAAAATCTCCTATATTATTAAGTATTTATACAGCATACAGCAGAAATACTTAAATAATGTTTAAACTATAACAGAAATATATCTACTATCTTAGTGACTATATGACAACCACAAACATTTCTGCCTATTTCTTTCCAGACTGAATTCCTCCAAGTAAGCTCGGGCCTTCTCATGTAGCTCAGGCTGCCTCAAACAATACTTTTCCCTTGCTTTTTCCAGGAGATAAGGCCACAGAAGATACATAGGAAAACAGGAAAACCACTAGTATTTTAGTAAAGGAATGGTTTTTAAGGACACCAGTATTTCTTGTCATTTTAGAGGTAATGGTTCATGAAAATATTTTGTGTGAGAAAATGAAAAGCCTAGAGCCTAGTAAAAATTATTTAACAAAATTGTAGTAATGGTGGTGCACACCTTTAATACCACCCCTTGGGAGGCAGAGGCAAGCAGAGCTCTGAGTTCGAGGCCAGTCTGGTCTACAAAGTTAAGTTCCAGGACAGCCAGGGTTACACAGAAGAACCCTGTCTCAGAAAAAAAAAAAAAATTACAAATCATGTATTTAGTAGAGGCTTGTATACAGAACTGACAAAGAACGTTACAACTGACAACAAAAAGTCCACTTTGCAAATGCAAAGAAGAGAGTATGGCGGCGTATGCCTGGAAACCATGGCTGCGTATGCCTGGAAACCCAGCACTGACGAAGGTAAGGAGAAAGGATCGTGATGAGTTCAAGGCCAACCTCAGCTCCAGACTGACATCTTCTCTCAAAGACCAAAATAGATCATTTTTAAAATAAATAGAATGAGTGAGACAGCATTTGAACACTCTGAGCCACGCCAGCCCAGACTTCCTAAATCAGGGCTCCAAGTCACCTCCAGGTGTAGAAAGGAAGCTCTCAGAAAGAAGAACTAGTATCAAAATACAGATGTATTACTCAGAGTCAAAATCAGAACTCCAGAAGGCTCCCTCAGGGACTCGTGTCTGCATTTACCCCACTGACATCACTGAGGCACCCAGAGACACAAGTGGGGGACTATTTCAACATCTTGGTAGATGCAAGTGGCTTGTGTTTTCAGGGGCATTGCAGAGTAACTCTCCTTGCAGTTGAGAGCTTTCTGTAAGCCCAAGTGCGCTCTGCCCCATCAAGGCCGCCTGCTTTCTGCAACCCTGCAGCTACAGAACAATTCATCATCTCCCTTATGCCTCCAGTCCTGAGGTGTCCCTGGTGCTCGAAGAAGCATCAACTACACTTACATCTCGCTCGCCCAGAACCTTTCAGGCCCTCCCCAAATACTTACTCATTATTGGCTTTCCTCATGTATTCAACACTGTAAAAGCCCTAGAGAGAAAACATTCCTACGTACCAAATACTGAAGGGAGAATACAAACCTACGCTGTAGGAGACGGACCTTAGCCATTAGGGGTTGGGAGAAGTGCTGCAAAAACCTTGCAAAGACAAGGCTCTGACAAAATTGAAAGGAAGATCAGGATGCTCTCTGGGACAACTCCGGTCTAAAGGTCAAAGTGGAATTTCTAAAGGGCCAGGAAAATGCCTGAGGAATGATGCTTAGATAAAAAGCAATGAGTACATTCCTACTCCTGAGTATAGGAGGCGAGAAGGGCCCACAGTGAAGGACCTGGGCACTGATGCAGGCATTGCACGGGGCTTCAGTGTGGGGCACCGGGAGCCCCTCTAGATGCAGACATCCCGACCTGAAGGAGCGGGGCAGCTGACAGGAGTGAGCACTGATGCACAAGGCTTCAGTGTGGAGCACAGAGAGTCCCTCTATAGATGCAGACATTCCGACCTGAAGGAGCGAGGCAGCTGACAGGAGTGAGCACTGATGCACGGGGCTTCAGTGTGGGGCACCGGGAGCCCCTCTAGATGCAGACATTCCGACCTGAAGGAGCGAGGCAGCTGACAGGAGTGAGCACTGATGCACGGGGCTTCAGTGTGGGGCACAGAGAGTCCCTCTATAGATGCAGACATCCTGACCTGAAGGAGCGAGGCAGCTGACAAGAGGACCTGGATGCCTTAGAGAAGCATGGGGCAGAATCACAGGTTCTAAAATAATCCCTGAGGAAGATCAAATGAAGCCAGAGAGACAGACTGGTTGGTGGAGGTGGAACATTTCCAGAGAAAAGAGAATGTTAAGAAAAACATGGAATGTAAGGTCCTCTAAGGGAAGAACCATCAAAGCAGCCAGAGAAGCAGCAGGAGACAGACCATGCCGACTCCTCCCAGAGAAGTGCTCAGCTTGTCAGACTGCAAACATGAAAATAGAAACCCTGAGATTTAACAAACCACCAGCGACATCCCAGAGGATGCAGCTAAATGATGGCACTGAGAGCCAGACTAGAAAGGGCGCCAGGGATGTTGAAAGGACTGGTATTTTTTTAAACTCGGGGCTGAGACAAACTCCTGCTCATGGAGGCTCAGTGCCTATACTATGTAAAACAGAATGCAGCTCCTCACCTCACGCCTGCCACCACTCCATCTTCTCACTCTCCTCAGCCCTCAGCTTCCATTCTTAGTGTCTCCTTCCCTCATTGCAGGAAGGCATGCGGTCCATTTTTCTCCCTATGTCTGAACAGTAGCCACTTTTGAACATTTATTCATAAACAAAGATGTTTTGCCTCACATATTTCTGGCCAAGAAAGCACTTCTAGCAAACTGTCTAATAAGTCAGAAGACTAAAGTCTGTGTGTTCTGGTCTCATGTCTCAGTGGACGCCCACTAAAGGTAGGGACTGCACACTCAATGTTCCCAGTTGCCCTAACCCCACCCTGTGACCCACTGTCAAGTCATTCCTTGCTGATCCCTTAGGATGCTGTCACCGTCACACAATTCATTTCAGGTGAAGAAGGGAAAGTCTCACACCCGCGGTGTTTCAGAGCAATTTTCTAAGGAGTAATTCACATCGCATAGCTCTTACCCTGTAATGGACAGAATTCTTTGGCTTTCAGGATATATGCTCACAGAACTGTGTTGTCATACACACTATCAAATATCAGAACATTTCTTCACCCTCAGGAAACCCCATGTCCAGACAATCACTGGATCCTTTCTCCGCCATCCCTAGCAACCACTCATCCACATCTGGTCTCTATGGACACGCCTCCTAAACATTTCAATGAAAGAAACATACAGTGTTTGATTGTATGTTACGGTTCCTTTCAGTCACGGTTCTGCTTGGGTATGCACCACCACACCAGTCCTTTCCTGCTGAAGACGTCTCCATTGCCTGCGGACACCCACACCTTGCTTAACTGTTAGAAACCGAGGAACATTTATGCTTTTGTGGGTTTTTTGGTTGGTTGGTTGGTTGGTTTGGTTTTGGGGGAGGTTTTGGTCTGTTGTGAATGATGCTGCTAAAAATATTAACATGTTGATTTTTTTAACTCTATTATAAAGTAGGTTGTAAATTAAAAAAAAAAAATCACAAATAAAAATTAACCAGACCCAAAGGCTATAAAACTCAATGAACTTTTATGCAATTAGAATAGGCACCTGGAAATTGTGAGCTTCACATTGGAGCTCATACTTTCACTATGGAATGTATCTTTATGAATTCATCCACTACTATAAGAGAAAAATCCACAACAGAGTTAGAACTGGAAGAATAACTAGCTTGAAGTCCACTTCTGCAGCTCATGTCTATTTACCTGCATTCACTACTTTAGACATTCACGGAACTCCATGAGGTATGAACTACTATCCGAGCTCTGTTTAAAGAGATGGTACCTGAGCAAGACATTAATAAACGTGTTACATAATTGTAAGAAAACAGCTTAAACAGGTGCAAAACTGTAGCCCGTGTACTACATAAATTCAACAAAGTTCAAGCCATAATGACAACCAACAGCCAAGTTCTGCTCAAGCTAGAACTGGACACAGGATTGATTTTACTTCTGTAATCAGGTCACGAGAGCCAGCACAGCTTTAGTAAGTGGGGCCTGAGCTGTGTGGACAGAACCTAGTGGCTCAGTCTTCTGGAAAGGGCTGGAAAGTCAGGCATGATATAATCCCAGCACTCCTGAGTATCAGGCAGGATTGCCATGGTTTCAAGGCTATCCTGAGCTACAGAGTAAGTTCCAGGCCAGCCTAGGATACAGAATGAGACTCAAAAAAGGTTGGAGGAGGGAGCTGGATACTTCCTGGAAAGACGTCTCCATGGAGCTAAGCCTGAGTGTGGCCTATACAAACTAAACAATTCTCTACAAACAGAGACCCCAGTCTTGTGACTTCAGTGAGCTCTGCCTACAACCCAAAAGAGCTTCCAAGTGGCTCTAAGCCCCAGAAGAGAACAGTCCAGCTAACACACTGAATTCACTCTCATGTTGCCCTGAGCAGAGAGTATAGCTAGGCTCTGCTGAGTTCTCCACTAAATCTTAATGATAATCTAGTATACAGCAACAAAACTAAGACCGATTTGGAGCCTGGAGGTGTGTCTTGTGGCTTATGTCAAGGGAAGGTCCTCACATTGCTAGTAGCATTTTCAGCTGAACATGTGCTACCTAAACTCAAAGGCCCACTTCCCGACTATCCTTTAGAAAATATGGTCACATGAGTGTTCCAGCCAAGGGGACAGGCAGGGGTATCCTGTGAGAACTTCAGGAATCTCCTAAGAGAGACGCTATTGTTCTTGGACATTTTGTTTCCTCTAACATGATCCCAGAATTTTCTGGCTCTCAAACCAAATGATACAGTCTGAGCCACACTCAGAGCAAGACAAGAGCCTCAGGTGTGTGCCTCTGCCCTGGACTTACCTGACTGGACTTTCACATGGGAGAACACACAATGGGAGTCCCTATTATTTAGGTTTCTCCCCATCATAACTTCATCTGAAACGCTTCCAGTGCTTAGACAGCACAGGAATTAACCACGAATCACAACTCGGCTAGAAGACAGTGACCAAAGCCTTCTAAATTCCGACAGGTAATTCCCAAACTATCACTCAAGAAAGATGGTAAAAGTTATTTTCAAATATGTGAATTCTTAAGAAGCTGATACATCAGGCAGCCTTTCCCTGGATGACTGTGCTTAAGACAACTGGAGACCAGGAAATGCAAATTCCACCCCAGGACAATGGTGGACAGGCTTCCCAGGACAATGTAACTGCAGCTACAGACTGACAAGCAGAAGACAAGAGGACAGAGAACTGGAGGGCTGGGCTAAGAGGGGACATTACACAGGACATATGGCTAGAGCTAGAAACGGCAGAAAGAAATCTCAAGTGTTCACAAAGATTTTAATGTTCATTATGTAATGATGAACAGAACTAATGAAGAATACTCAAGAAAGCATTAGGCCAAAAAAACACAATGAATTACTTAACAAAGAAAACATATATAGGACTGTGTGTGGCTAAATCTAGTATGGTCAGAACAATTTATTTAACTGAAGTCCAGTTACAGATTAAGAGAATGAGAAAGTCAGGAGGCCCAGGCAGGGGTTAAGGCAAGGAGAACTAAGAGAAAAACCATGCTGAGGAAAGGAGAGCCATTTCTTCTCAGGAGTATGGATGCTGGCTGGTCGCCTGTGCTTAGACAGCCAGCGGTACTCAAAATTGATGGGTAATTTGGAGGAGGTGGAGAAAGAGGAGGAGGAGGAAGAGGAAGAGGAGGAGGAAGGTGGGGAGGAGGAAGAGGAGGAGGAGGAGGAGGAAGAGGAGGAGGAGGAGGAAAAGGAGGAGGAGGAAGAGGAAGAGGAGGAGGAAGAGGAGGAGGGGAAGAGGAAGGTGAAGAGGAAGAAGAGGAGGAGGAAGAGGAAGAGGAAGGTGGAGGAGGAGAGGAGGGTGAGGAGGAGGAAGAAGAGGAGGAAGAGGAGGAGGGGGAAGAGGAAGAGGAAGGCAAGGAGGAAGAGGAAGGTGAGGAGGAGAGGGAAGAGGAGGAAGAAGAGGAGGAGGAAGAGGAGGAGGAAGAAGAGGAAGGTGAGGAGGAAAAGGAAGAAGAGGAGGAAGAGGAGAAGGAAGAGGAGGAGGGAGAAGAGGAAGAGGAAGAGGAAGGTGAGGAGGAGGAAGAGGAGGAAGAGGAAGGTGATGAGGAAGAAGAGGAGGAGGAAGAGGAGGAGGAAGAGGAGGAGGAAGAGGAGAAGGAGGAGATGATGATGAGGTGGTGGTGGTGGAGGGTGTGATGTGAGGCTGGAGAGACAGCTCAGCAGTTAAGAGCACCCGCTGCTCTTGCAGAAGGCCTGGGTTCACAGCACCCATGTGCTGGCTTACAACAATCTGTAACTGCAGGGGATCTAACGCCTTCTTCTGACCTCCACAGACAGCAAGACATTCATATACATAAAACAAATCATGAAACTCGAGGAGCTGCAAAAAGAATTTGCTCTTGATATGAACCACAAGGGACAGTTGGAGTGTCACCAGGTTTTCATTATAAAGTGTCTTAATATTAGATGGCATTTCTAATTAAATATGTGTACACACACAACACACATAAGCAAGAATTAAAGAATGTTGAATACTACCTGACTCAGATAATGCTTAATCAAATATACACATAAAAATTGGAAAACCCTGTTTCCTCAGTTAACTGGGTCTTTCAGGGCCCACCCAGGATTAGAAAACTAGACTATGTCACTCACTACTGTAAGGAACAATGGATGATGGGTAACATTTTACCCACTTGAGAGTACAGGAAATCAGGAGGTCAGCTCAAGTGTGGAAGGTCCAGGACAGATGAGCCAGCTGCAGGCAAGAGGGCTCAGTGGGACTGGGGGATGATTCAATGGAAGGCATTGCCCAGGATGTACGAGGCTGGAGGGTTGATCCCAGCAGCACCAAACACAGTAAGATAAAGAATTCCATGACAAAATATGCACCAGGAAGTTACGTGCTGCTATCTGTCCACTTACTCCTTGCCTCAGAAGGCCACGGTCTGTCACTAGCCCTCAGTCCGCCCAGCCTTGACTCTCTGACCCTGCTGCTGGACGTAACATCATCCACTTGGTCAGATTTGACCACGAATGCTTGGGACACTGCTTCCCATTGCAACCGGTGAGCTCTCATGCAGCGGTCTCTCACAAAGGCCCAGAGCACAGGGTGAGCGCTCATTAGTGAGCTCCTTGGTGAGGCTTGTATACTTCATACCCACAATGCCCTCCAGGACAGTCCACAGGACTCTTGAGACATGATTACCTCATGCATTTTCTAGCCTTTCAACTTTATCCAATCTAGCATGCTCAGTTACTTCAGTCTGTGGCAACTGGGCCATCTTGCCATTTCATACTGGAGTCATCACTTGCCCACACTCTGCGGACTGTCTTAGAATGGCTCGATTGCTAAAGCCAGTGAGCGATGATTACATGCTGGAAATGTAAAACACAATACTGCCCAAGCCAGTTTCTGAACTGAGTCAACTTTGGACTATTTAATCAACTATTCACTAAAGGAAAAGCCTAAATCTAGAAGTTAAAATCTTACACTATTCTTCCCAGGCTGTTCCCAAAATAGTCACTTTCTGAAGTAATTGTATTCTTAGGAGAGGAGAACCGTCAAACACAGCACCGACTGTTACATATAAGGTCTAAGCTAACTGACAGACAAGAAGTGTCATCAGGACCCTTTGTTGAAAGAAAATAAATATCACCCCAGCCTAGTTGGGCTCACAGTGTGTACACTGGGTCCACAAACATAACCAGTTGGCCTTTCCCCAGTCCCTGTGTGTAAAAGTGGTGCAAATTGGTTGTTGCTTCCATGGCTTAAAACTGCCTTCTTCCAGTCTCTAGTCAGGGCAAACCAAAAGCCATACCTTATTTAGAAAAGAATGGCAGAGTTAGTACTGTCTTTAACCCAAGGGAAAGGGCAGGGATCCATCAGAAGACCACTGTGCAGTATGTTCAACGCTCTGGGTTTCATCACCAGCATTGGTGGCTAATGGTGTCCTCCAAGACTAAAACATTCCATCCTGCAGGAAGCCCTTAAAACAGGAAGGTAAAGAGCTCAAATAGTCCCTGCAACTTCAGGACTTCAGACAGTCCCTAAAACTGACCAGATTCTAGCCCCCCTCTGCCAGAGTAAAGAATAAAAGCCAAGTCCCTCTCCGACAACTGCAAAGAGGACTCTGAGAACAGCTCAGCTTCCTAGAAGCAGCAGGTATTAGCCTAGCTGCCTGGAGCAGGTTTAGACCAGTCACGTAGAAAGGACGCTCTCCAACGGGTAGAGCTGCCTGCAGCCTGCACGCTGTGTGCCAGGTTCCCAGCTTTGTGAGCTGTCACCCATGCTGGAGTGGGCTTCAGTGATGTAGCTGTTTTGAGTCATTTCTGCTTCTGTAAGGAACCCCACAAATATCATTGGTTTGTCAAGTTGGATTTTGATGGTATTCGTATTTTGGTCTGTGGTGGGTTCCCTATCTGGGGCAAGAGGACATGTGTGCTGTGTCTCCCCAGGAAGTCCTGTCACACAGCAGTTTAAAGAACAACCGCCATCAGATACTGACGTCATGGAGAGGCGAGGAGTTATGTGAGAGTACACTGAGGACACTTCCTACCACTTCAGTCACCTGTCCGACACAGCCGAGAGTACACTGAGGACACTTCCTACCACCTCAGTCACCCGTCCAACACAGCCGAGAGTACACTGAGGACACTTCCTACCACTTCAGTCACCCGTCCGACACAGCCATGGACATCAGATGCAAAGTAGAAAATGACAGGGGACTTCCACAAGCTCAACCAAATACAACAGACTCGATGACAGCCACTGTGCCTCACGTGCTGCTTCCTGGAGAAAGGGATACTTAACCCATGGAGCACAGCAACTGATATGGAAAACCTGCTCTTTCCTATCCCAATCAGGAAAAAGATCAAGGGCAGCCTGCATTCCCGCAGACAGCAGTATCCGTTCCAGCTCTGCCTCATCCTCTGGGCATCTATGGAGCCTCCCAGCAGTCTACCCCATCAACTAGAACATTAAGACACAAAAACAGGAGCTGGGGGATTCTTAGGAAGAATCAAGGGAACTTGCCATTATCAGTCGATTTTTCTCCGCCCAGTGGCTAATGCCAGGATATTTTCTCAAAAGCAAATAGCAGGCTGACAAGACACGATGCTAGCCAAGCCTGAAGACCTGAGTCCCCACCAGGACTCACATGGTAGAAAGAGAAAACCACTTCTGCAAGTTGTCCCCTAACTTGCCCATGTGTGTTGAGGGCAGAGGTACATGTGCCTCACACGTACATACAAATAAATAAATGGGAAAAAATTAAAAAGCAAGGATCTGGAAATACAGTCCAGAACACCTAACTAGCATATCTGACTCTGATTCAGTTCCCAGTGCGTGAGCATGCACACACACACACACACACACCAATTACAGTGTCAAGAACGAACAGCCAAAAATGGTCACCATAAAGGCTGAACGAAGAGCACAGACCCAGAGGAGCCGTCTAACAGACACCACACAAAAGCCCTGGCAGCCTCACTCCCATGGGCTACTTTTTTATCCATTTGCTGCTTGAGGCAGAGACCTCCTATGTACTCCTAACTGGGCTGGAATTCCTGCCCCGCCCCTGCTCCCTCAGGGACAGGATGACAGGCATACATCATCCCGCATGATCTTGTCCAATGAGAGCAAGCAGGCAAGGGTAGTGAATGGAAGGGTAACCAGGGCTGAGAGCCGGACTCACACTCCAGGAAACCTGTCAGGAAAAGTAAAGAATCCAGACTTGACAACAGGCCACAAGGAGCTGCTTCAGTTGTGCATCCAGAGTAACCATGGTCCAACAGCCTTCCCACAGATGCTCCTCCCGGGAGAGGCACAAGGACATCCTGAAGCTGCTGCCCCACAAATGGGTGAAGAAGTAAACCTACGCTAAGCTAAGCAAAGGTGGGTTACGGGAGAAGTTTTGAATCACAGCTAAAGTCCCCGGGGGTGAATAAGCTCTCCGGCTGCCGGTCAGGGGAGTGGCTGGGAGGGTTCCCAGTGGCAGCAGCTACAGGGCAGGACTCACAGTCATGCCTCCAGAGCGGGCATTTCCGTACCTAGCAGTCTGGAGCTTAAGGCACTGCTCATCCCCAGTGCTCCCCACAGCGGCTGGCCTAGCTCTGTCCATTCCTGACACCTCCACCCTTCCACAGGAGTGGTCCCACAGCACAGACCTGCTTTCTACCGATCTGCACCTCAGCTGCTGCCCAAGAACAAAAGGCAGTGGGACCATCTCTGTTTACATTGGTGATGTGTGACACATCTGAGGCGCAGGGGAAGCCTTACACATACTTCAGATCACACATCATTCTGTCTGTCAGGATATACAGCTCCTAACAGATGGTATAAGGAAAGCATGTATTTTAAATTCATTGGATTCCAGTAAAAATGAAGGCTAGTGTCACAACCCAAATATTTACTATACTTATTTGTCACTATTTTAAGCAATTTACAAAAGGTATAAAAACTCTAAAATTATAAATGCCTCTGAAAAATAAAGAACAGACGCCAAACAGATCACTAAAAGAATTCTGTTACACTGATTTCAAGCATAGGACACTAGGGGTCGCTAATATACCAAGAAAAAACAAACGTGCACTCCTTAAATTTTGGCAGCTGAATTTTATTTATTTCAAAGTACAAGGAATTAAAAAAACTTTACAGTTGGGTTTTTTCTTCGACTCAATATTTTATTTAAAATCACTTAATTTCAAGTTTATAAGATACTTAAAATTGTATTCATGATAAAAGATTTTAAGATAATTTATAGTTTTGTGAGCACAATTAGAAATTAAATGTTTTATCTAATCTAATTATACTTAATTATTACATATATAAGCTTAATAATTGAATATAATATAATCATTTGTTTTGGCTGTTACCTGATCATAGTTGGATTTTTAGACTAAGGTCCAATTTAGCATGATCACATATTTAGAGTTCAAGAAAATAGTAGAAATGCCCAAAGTGTGAACAGCTGCGCACAGAATGACCTGACCGGCTCTGAGTGATCAGAGGGGGGCCTTGAGACTCACAGCACATTTGTGTAGGACACTGGGAGCAGTATGGGCACAGCCTCATTGGAGGGTTGAGATAGACAGCAGGAACTCTAATGCATGGTGTGAGGTGAGTGGGAATTCTGAACTGGGGCAAAGAGACCTGGCAAAGGAGAGCTTCCTGCCAGTGGCAAAGGTCAGGAACTTGGGGAGACTCACTTCAGAAATAGGTAAATATGGGTCATGAGGAAAGGAACGGAAACAGAATGTTCTGACTTCCTAGAAAAAGATGAGCAGTCAGGGTCCATGAAGAGAAATCCTAAGAAGTCACACCTAAGGCTCAGCAAGGATCACACGATGTGTGTTAAAAGGGGAGGTGTCTGTCTCAGCTGTGGCTAAGGTTTCACATCTGGTTTTCAAGTATCAACTTATGGCAATAGGCAAAAAGGGATTCATTCAGAAGACCCCGACTTGCAGGGGGTGGCTGGTGATTGACACGAAACACCATGAGAAGGATGGAACTGTGAAGTCATGTGACATGTCCTCTAAGTGACAAAAGCCTGTAAACAGTTACATGCCCACAGGAAGCACAACCTGCCAGGTCACTTCCTTTATAATAGAAGAGAATTAGGAAAATTTGGGATGAGGTGACTTCTGGCTGCTAGGACACTAAACTCAGGGAATGGTTATCCTGAAAAGATGACTGCACTGGACAAAACTACCCACATGAACCATGTCATGGTCCTGGGTGTCCAGTAGGGACCCACAGACCCACTGCATCATACATAGATACAAAAAGCACAGTAAATAAAATGAGCAACCTCAGGAGATAAACCCGCAGAACTTGCAGCATGAGGCTGCTTTCCCCAAAAGAATTAGCTTTCTATTACTGCATTAGCTAGCACAAACCTGGAGTTTTAAAACACTGAAATTAATCTTACAGTTCCACACCTCATTAGTTCTGAAATGCAGCTCACTGGTCTAAAGTTAAAGCAGTGAAGGCTGGGATCGTTCCAGAAGCTGTCGGGAATTTGTTCCCCAGCTATTCTAGCTTCTAAATGCTGTCAACATTCCTTGGCTCATGGCTGCTTCCTACAGTTTGCAAGTCAGAAACATAGCATCTAACTGGACGAATTTCTGTCTGAATCAATCCCTCTTCTCTCTCCCTCCCTCTCATAGTTTTAAGGACTTCTGGAATTGCAAAGCCCACCTTTCAGGCAGCTTAATAGCAATCTCAGCTCCATGCACAACTTCGAAACCAAACATATTTACACATACCAAAGATTAGGGTACAGACATCTTTGAAGCTACCACCTAAGCCCTGGGTTGTTCCGTCATTTGTCCTAACAGAGATCCTAGAAATAAAAGAACCTGCAGAGAGTAGGTATCTTCCCTTACAGTCCCAGATACTAGGGAACACTATCATGTGCAGGAGACATAAGAGTGGGCCTGTCAGGAAGAAGCAAAGTGAGAAAGGGCTGAACTCTAGACACTGCCCAACCTAGGCTCACAGACAAAGCAGAAGCCCCGGAGACTGAGTTCTCGAGCCCACTGCTGCCCAGACACTGGCTGACCACTAAACCATGCAGATGCAAGGGTACTAGGAAGACACTTAGAAATATTACAGTTCATATTTTTAAAACATACCAGAGGGGCTAGGGAAATGACCCAGCAGGAAAAAGCATCTGCCTTGCACACACAAGGACCTCAGTTCAAAGCCACGTCAAAAGTCAGGCACCACTGCATCCAAGCCTGTCACCCCAACACCATGGGGATGGAAACAAGAGGACTACTAGGGCTTGCTGGCTATCACAGTATCTCTGCGGTCAGTGAGAGACCCTACCTCATGGGAATAAGGAATCGGATGACAGAACAGCACACGGAAGTCTTGCTTTGGCTTCATGCCCCATACACCTGTGCACACACTTGTACACATATGCTACTGGTACATGCTGCAGTACAGATGAGCCTTATCACTGTGGTACAGAAGTGTTTCCATTTAAAAGAGATATCTGAGGGCTGGAGAGATGGCTCAGCAGTTAAGAGCACTGGCTGCTCTTCCAGAGGTCCTGAGTTCAATTCCTAGCAACCACATGGTGGCTCACAACCATCTGTAATGGGATCTGATGCCCTCTTCTGGTGTGTCTGAAGAGAGCAATGGCGTACTTATATACATAAAATAAATAAATCTTTAAAAAGAAAAGAAATGTCTGGAAAAGGCAACAGACGGGGGGAAAAGTTAGCCTGGGAGTTGAGGCAGGCACAGGGAATGAATATATAGAGGATCCCAGAAACTCAGGAATGATACAAATGTTCCAAAACTGGTCACACGATAGCCACACCACTGTGTAATGTGCCGTAAATCACCGCACACTTCCCCAAGGTAAACTCAGACGGTGTGAGCCAGACTTTGCTTTTAGGGGATGCGGGGGGGGGGGGGGGTGTTGGTTGGGGCGAAGGTCAGGGAAAGGTTGGAAGGCTGAGCACGTTCAGTCAGAAACAGCCCAGCACAGCTCCTGACCTTTGTATTCTACCTCACTGTGCAATCTCTGACCCATAAGCCCTTCTGACCAAAGCGCTCTCTACGCGCTCTTGCGAGTCCCAGGAGCTGGAGAGTGAGAAGGACTGACCAGACAGCAGCGACTGCTCGCCCCAACCATCTCACTTCAAACCAAAGAATAGAAGGTCTTTCACCTTTCGTCCTGTGAAGGCGGCTTTATGCAGCGGCGTGTCCCCCATGTCATTTAACATGTTCACTTTTGCACCGGCCTGGTAAACACGAAAACTTTAAATAGCGTCCACACATTAGTAAATACACACACAAAATCCCAAAGAATTCCTAAGTGCTTTAAAAATTAAAATAACACTGCTTGTTGCCACAGAAAGTAAACTAGGCTCAAAGCTGCAGTAGGCAGGTTTCCTGACAGGTAAATTCTAGCAGACAAGCAGAGCATACAACTCTTCTTGAAGCCTTGCAGCTCCACCCACCCAGCAGCGGACGGGCTGTAGAAAGGACTCTGGACCTCAAGTATCTCTTCGAGCATCAATAGTTAAATGTTCACATTAAAGAAGACGTCACAGCTTAAATGCGCAAATTAAGTACCAGGAGAGCCATGTAAGGCCTTGGCTTCATTATGTCTTCTCTGAGACTCCGATACTAGTGTTTAATTATTTAGGATATGCATTGCTTCTTTTCTGTAACTATCATACTTGCAAAACTGAAAATTCTCTTTACTAATATCTCTACTTTACCATTTTAAGAAGCCAATACTATAACACTGAAATGTTTTAAAATGGAATTATAACTTGTACAGTAGTCTCATTCATGTATTTGGCACACGATAACTAGGTGTGTAAGGATGTCTCATTCATGTATTTATTAGCACAGGAGACCTAAGTGTCTGAGGATGTCTCATTCATGTATTTAGCACAGGAGAACTAAATGTCTGAGGATGTCTCATTCATATATTTAGCACAGGAGACCTAAGTGTCTGAGGATGTCTCATTCATGTATTTGGCACAGGAGACCTAAGTGTCTGAGGATGTCTCATTCATGTATTTAGCACAGGAGACCTAAGTGTCTGAGGATGTCTCATTCATGTATTTGGCACAGGAGACCTAAGTGTCTGAGGATGTCTCATTCATGTATTTAGCATAGGAGACCTAAGTGTCTGAGGATGGGCTGCTGCTAAACTACTATGGCTCAGCATTTTCAGACTTTTATCAGATGATTCCCACAGAATTATAGTCATTGAAAAAGCTAAAAAGAGACCTTCAACAGATCCTGGACCACTTGTTTGTGTCCAAAATAGCATGCCAGATGAAGAGGTGTCCAGCCCAAGTTAGACTTACTTCTTCCTAAAAACAGGGGAAAAAGTATCTTTAGTTATTACTTAGATAGTTTTCAATAAACTGGATTTCCTTCTAACAAGTACTTTGGCCCATAGCTCTCATACTGCTGATGAGAGGCAAGACACATTACCGATCGCAGTAAGAACTGCAAAAGTGCAGTAAACCGGGTCCCACAGGACCGGACTGGATACCACCAGTTGACTCACCATGTCCACCTTTCAAACAGAGAGCATCCATGCAAGGTTAGACCCCAACTACCCGGTCTCCGTCAGCCTGCTGGCTCTAAGAGGCTCGTCTGTAACCCTCTCGCCACCGTCAGTTCTTCAAACCCTTGTACCACTAGGGAGGGTGGGCTGGGGAGCTTGAGATGGTGCAGAGGCCTGCAGAGTGGCAACTGTTAGAGTGTTCCTGCAGCAGCTGCCAGAAGGCTCACCCCAGACAATGACTTACAAGAGAATCTTTGACTTCAGATACAATCTCAGGTAATGAGAAGACTGGGTTACCAGAGTACGGCTAGAAAACCAAAACCAACGTTAAAAGCAGTGAACTATCAGATCCAAACAGCAATGCTGAAGAGAGGTATTAACACAAGCAGGAGAAACGAAAGCTATAGAATTCTATTAGGCAAAAGAGATAAAGGACAGTCTACTGGGCTTAAAACTGAGATAACTCCAAAAGCTTCCTAGAATTCTAAACCAGGCTGCAGAAATGACAGCCCTGTCAAATTCCCAAAGTGCAACAGCTAGAGGGTCTGAGGATCTAGCAAAGCTCAGGAATCGACAGTCACCATGCACTGTAGTTCCCGGATTTCTAGTTCTGAACCCACACAATCTTCAGGCACAACTGCAGTATCTACAACAGGCTAATGACGCCTTCAACCCACCTATATGAAACTCAGCTGCCCAAGGGCCTGTGCCTGTCATCATTACCAACTGCTGCATCTGTTTCTTCCCCAGGAGCCCGGCGGAACTCCTAGGGTTGCTTCGCGGACCATATCTTTTGTCTTCCGTTCTTTAGTAAACTTTAGCTTTTCCCAGCTTCCTCACATGCGGGATCCTCACTCAGGAAAAGCCATGGCACCTCACCACGTAGAAGCCATGTATTGCGCCCCTGCCATAAAAGTCTGCTCGGGGCCCTGGTCAAGAAATTGTCCATTCCTGTAACAAGCCCTTCGAGCCACAAGTCCAGCAAATGCTTCCCCTGCTGCCTGCCAAGCCTCCCAGAAAACCCTAACGTTGCCAGCACAGTCCTTCTCTACACTGTATATTCTGCCACCATCCTAAGGGACATCCTGGACATCTAAGTTCCCTAATCTTGTTTCTCACTTCACCTCAGTTCTGTTTTATTTCATTTATTTGCTGTGTACAAATATGTGTGCGTGCATGTATGTGTGTCTATATGTGTGCATGTGTTTGTGTGTGTCTGTGTGTGTGCATGTGTTTGTATGTGTATCTCTGTGTGGGCATGTGTCTGTGTGTACATATATATGTTCATGTCTATGTGCATGTGTGTGTGTCTGTGTGTGTGCATGTGTGAATGTCTGGGTGTGTGCATGTGTGTGTGTGTACATGTACATATATGCCATGGCACACATGTAGAAAACCAAGGACAACTTGAGAAGTCAGTTCTCTTCTCTCCTTCCATTATATGGGTCCAAGGAACCAGCTCTGGTGTCAGGATTGCAGCAAGCAACTTTACCACCTTGAGCAATCTTGGCAGTCCTCTCCCACCTTTTTAAACACTAGATCTTATGATCCCAGATTTCTATCTCCCATGTGCTGAAATTACAGGCATGCAGCAGCATGCTCTGCTCATGCAGGGCTGTGGATAGAACCTAGGGTGTTATGCATGCTAGATAACCAAGTGAACTACAAGCCCGCCCCCATCATTTCTTATGATCGTGTCTCTGCTCAATATCAGAGCCAAAGCCTGGTACCACTATGATCATAGAAAGCCGTTCTCAGGGCTGAAGAGATGGCTCAACAATTAAGAGCCACTAGCTGTTCTTCCAGAGGATACGGTTCAGTTCCCAGCCCCCACACGGCAGCTCACAAGTGTCTGTAACTCCTGGTCCAGGGGATCCACCACCTCATACAGATATGCATGCAGGCAAAAACACGGACATACATAAAAAATAAATAGTTTAAAAAAAAAAAGAAAGCCATTCCCATAAACTCAACCCCTCACTTGTTCATGCAGGCCAGGCCTCAGCTTGTCCATGCAGGCCAGGCCTCTAGTCTTTCATCACGTACACATGTAAATGGTTCTCATTTCCCCTTCACCAACTCTGGCATGAGCATTGAGCCCTAATGTCATTGTCATCATTATCTCTGTCTCAGTTGGCTATAAAATCCCGGGTTATAGTCAATGGTGAAGAGAAATAAAAGCACCCTGAGGAGCTGGGGCACCCCAGAGTCAAGCCCAGTATCTGCCTTGGTGCTCTTCTTATGATACCTGACTGAGGAGCCTCTCCCACCCTCCATCACTACTGACGCCTCCTACCTCACAGCACCTGCTAACAATGACTTCGCCTTTCAGCACCACAGCAAAACCAGAAGCTTTCCCAGAACTCCTAGACCTTCCTAGCAACAACCTTGCCCCCACAGTGCCAGTCTCCCATCCCAGCTCCTTAGCCACACCCACCCTGCAGGGCAGAGCCTGGTCACCTTCTTAGACCACACCCACCCTGCAGGGCAGAGCCTGGTCACCTTCTTAGACCACACCCACCCTACAGAACAGAGCCTGGCCACCCTCTTAGACAACAGCCCTCGGGCTCCTCTGACCCTCTCCTCCCTAGCTTCACTCTCTCCCCTTCCGTTTCTCATAGGAAGGGACAAGGAGCCTCTACCATCTCTCTGAGCAGCCCAAACCTGCCCACACTGCTGACAGGGACCACACCCCCTCTCTTTCCACTCTCCCCTTGCTCTTGCCATCACTGCAAGCTACCACCCACTCGCCTGCTGCAACCTAAGCCTGTCTCCTACCTTGACATGAACACTGTCCTCAACTCTTATCAAAAATGCTGTCACTAAATCCAGTGGGGCACTGTTCAACTGCCAGTCCTGCATTCTGGTCTCTCAAATCTCTGGAATATCTTCAGTGTTCAGTCTTAGTTGGTTGTCTTGATCAGATTACCTGAACTGGGAAGACTCACCCTAAATATGAGAGGTGCCTTCCAGATAAAAGGTGGTGGAAGAAATTAAATGTTTTGCTTTTTGCCTGCATGCCTTCTTTCCTGCTGGCAAGTTCATCTACCCTGCTGCCGAAGCCCTCACTAATATCAGAGCCCAGCTTCCTCTAGCTCCAACGTACACTGAAGACCAGTAGCCGTCCAGGAAACCTCCAAGCTGTCAGCACCAACTTGGTACTGCTAAAGCATCCAGCCTCCTGGGAGGAGCCGCTGCCATGCTCCTGGTCTGTCCAGAGTGAGACAGCCATTGTGAAACTGCTGACTGCTTCATGGCAACCAATCGGAATCCCGTTACTATGCAGCAGAGCCTGTCAGGCCTTCCTTTGGAAGCTGCTGTCTGTCTCAGTCTCCTCCTCTCCCAACCCTTTCCACGCTTTTGTTTTCACGCCTTTTGACTTCAAATTCACATTTCCACCTCCTGCTCTCCTCCTTCCATATGGGTCACACATAAGTCCTTGCTGAGAAGAGGCGCTGTAGAAATGGATGAGTAACAGATGTGCGTAACATAGAGCTCCTCGTCATAAGCCCAGTGAGATTAAGCTCAGAGGTCACTAAAAAGGCAAGCTATGTCACAGACAATGGGAAAGTGTTCCTCCAGCAGGCCACATACCTTACCATCTGCTGCATCAAAGCTGTGCCCAGGGCTGGAGCTCAGTGGTGGATGGCCAGACAGACAGACACACACACACATGCATAAAGAGATACAGCCAGGGAAAGGCTCTATCTGGAGACTTCCAGGTTCTTTGGACCAACAGCTATGACTTCCCTGGCTCTCCAGCCTCCAGACAGCCACCATGGAGCCTCCTGATCACAGGAGCTAAGCTAAGATGTCCCAGGCCATAATTATGCCTCATGTTAGTTTTGTTTAACTTTTCTTCTCTATCTTCATCTGGCTAAGTCCCATACAATCCTTCACTTATCACTCTTCAAACTAGTTAGGAAGCCTCCTCTGCAATGGGCGGAGCTTCCACAGCCAGCACCTGGTCTGTGAATCTAGACAGCTAATCTCAAGGAGGGCTGGGAGTTTGTCAGTCTCTCCCAAGGAGATCACAGCGCTTTACCTGCTGGGCAAACAGCAGTCACTCAAACCTGCTGGCTCAACTGCAGTGTTGCTAAGATAAATAAAGACATTGTCAGGGAATGCATACCCGGGCTCACCTCATAACTTGTAAGTTCTAAGGATGGACCTCCACTCTCCACCTTAGAGGGTATTCGGGTATAAATTATTTCACATAATATTGTGGGGAGTTCTTCCAAGGGGAGTGAGATTTATCATGGACAGGATAGGAAAGATTAATACATGTGGGGCTTGTAAAAGCAAGCGTCGGGAGCTCACCTTTACAGTCGATGTCAGCGACCACTTCAGTCCGCTTCATGGCTTCCAGCAGCCTTTGCACCTCTTCAGCATTGCCATTTCTGGCATGATGGAGAAGCTGTTGCTCTGCTTCTGTGTTCATTTCTAGATTAAAAAACAAAAGTAGAGTTCTTACCTGGCAGCAGAACGTGCTCGCAGCTGTGACCTGCTAACACAGAAAGGGAGAAGAATCATTTTATTTGTAGTTCATGGCAGACAAAAGAAATTTATTTTTCAGGGCCAAAAAAAAAAATTAGAGATAAGGACATAAGAACCCTAGATGAGGTTCGCAGCCTTCGTCGCGCCGCCGCTCTCTAACGCCAGCGCCGCCTCTCGCTTGCCGAGCTCCAGCCGAAGGAGAAGGGGGGTAAGTAAGGAGGTGCCCATACCATGGCTCGTACAAAGCAGACTGTCCGTAAATCCACAGGTGGTAAAGCACCCAGGAAACAACTGGCTACAAAAGCCGCTCGCAAGAGTGCGCCCTCTACTGGAGGGGTGAAGAAACCTCATCGTTACTGGTCTGGTACTGTGGCACTCCATGAAATCAGACGCTATCAGAAATCCACTGAACTTCCACTGATTCGCAAGCTCCCCTTTCAGCGTCTGGTGCGAGAAATTGCTCAGGACTTCAAAACAGATCTGCGCTTCCAGAGTGCAGCTATTGGTGCTTTGCAGGAGGCGAGTGAGGCCTATCTGGTTGGCCTTTTTGAAGATACCAACCTGTGTGCTATCCGTGCCAAATGTGTAACAATTATGCCAAAAGATATCCAGCTAGCACGTCGCATATGCGGAGACCGTGCTTAAGAGTCCACTATGAGGGGAAACATTTCATTCTCAAAATATTTTTCCCTCTTCTTCTGTTATCAGTAGTTCTGAATGTTAGATTTTTTCCATGGGGTCAAAGGTCCCTAAGTATATGATTGCGAGTGGAAACATAGGGCCGGAATCAGGTACTGGCAGTTTCTCCACGTTCATTTGTGTGTGAATTTTTAATATAAATGCAAGATGTAAAGCATTAATGCAAGCAAACTGTTTCAGGGAACACATTTCAACAGTTCAACTTCATAACGATTATAAATAAACCTGTTAAATTTTTCTGGACAATGCCAGCATTTGGATTTTTTTAAAATAAGTAAATTTCTTATTGACGGCAGTAAATGGTGTTTGAGCATTTTTATCACACAGTAGATTCCATCGTTCACTCTACTTTTCTAACTGAGTTGTCCTACATGCAAGTACATGTTTTTAATGTTGTCTGTCTTCTGTGCTGTTCCTGTAAGTTTGCTATTAAAATACATTAAACTATAAAAAAAAGAACCCTAGATGATAAAACTTAGCTTTGTTCCTCTCATGCTGTGTTACCTAGCCCCAAACTAAATATAGAAAATCATAACCAAACAACATTTTTATGTCAAAATGAGCAAATGTTATAAATAGCAATTCTCAAAAGAAATATACATTTCAATTTTCCCACTAGCCAAAAGCAACGACAACAAAAGAAAAGGCTGAGGCTGGGTAGTGCTGGAGGAGAAGCAGGGCTGTGAACTTCCAAGCCGCAGCACACACCACCTTTAACTGCTGCACAGGAAGAGGCAGCTACGGTCATGTCAACCCCAAAGTGCATACACAGCGTTGACTGTGAGCGTTGACTGTGAGGAACTACTTCTGGGCTCTGTCCTACAGAATCACACAGACTGTGTTAGAAGGATCTTCACAACTACAGTATTTGCAATAATGGAAGCGTTAGAGACACGCCCATGTCCATCAAAAGGCAGCTGGCCAAAGGAATCCTCCAGAGAAGCTAAGCCATGGTCTCTGGACTGGAAGGCAGTGGTAAGAGGGGAAGGCCTCTGCAGAGAAAACCAGATTCCTAGGCTGGTGGCTTCAATTGACATTCCTGACCGTGGCAAGCCAGGACTCCCTTCAGAAGTCACAGCTAGTCACTTCCTCCAAGACGCAGCTGGCAGCAAACAACCAGGACAGATGAGCCTGGCTAACAATAGCTGCCCGCCTTTCCCATGCCCAGGTAGCTCTCTGTCTCCAAGAACAAGACATCTAAAATATGGAAGAGGGCAAAACCAAGCAAGAAGAAAAGCAACCAAAGAAGACAAATTATTTAGATAAACAAGTTTTAAAATTAAGACTAATATATTTATAATAGAAAAATAATACATATTTATTTTTTGTTCTGAAAATAAAATAATGGAAAAAACTTTAAAAATTTAAATAGCTCAGTAGAAGAGTTAGAAAGTAAAACTGAAGATATACCCTAGAAAATAACAGTGTTAGAAAAATAGCAAAGCCAGGCAGGGTGGACAGAACTGTAAGCCCAGTACTTAGGAAACTGAGGCAGGGGCATTGCTGCAAGTTCCAAGGCCAGACTCAGCTCTACAGTGAGTTAAAGGGCAGCATGAGATACACAAAGAAACCCCACTAAGAAAACCTCAGTGGTTTGGAAAGGAATGCTTAGGACTAAACGATCGTTTTTCCTTTCTTTTCTTTTCTTTCCTTTCCTTTTTTTTTTAAATTTCTGGTCTATGGACAAGACTAATAATCTCCATGTGGTGGGTCAAATGAGTAGGCTCCCATAGGTTCATACGTTGGAATGTTTGGTCCCAAGTTCGCGGAACTGTTTGGAAGGGTTAGGAGGGTGGCCTTGTTGGAGGTGAGTGGGAAGGTTCCAATGCCCACATCCCCCGAGTCTCATTCCCTCTGCCTGCAGCTTGTGGGTCAGATGTGAGCTCTCAGCCACTTCTCCAGCACTGTCCCTGCCTGCCACACTTCCCTCCATGACAATCACGGATGAGCCCTCTGAACTGTAACCCAACCGCCTCCCGTGGTCATGGTCCTCATAGAAACCAAGACATCCCATCAAAGGACACTACCACAACATGTCAGAGTTAGGAGAAAAGGAAAACTCTTCTGAGCTTCCCAGGAAGGAAAACTCCAATGATAAAGGAACAGGAACCAGAATAGTTGACTTTTCAAATGAGCAGCTAGGAAATAATAAATATCCCAAAGTTCTGGAGGAAAATTATTTCCAATCCCAAACCCTGCAATTAGCTAATCAAAAGCACACATCAAATGAAGACAGGCAGAGAGAAGTGCGTGTGTTTGGGCTCCAACTCAGGACTTTTCACCTGCTCACTCGACCAGACCAGCTGTGTTTCCAGATGTGCACACATAGAAAACTAACGAGGGCAGGACCTCAATTTCATAAGGCACAGACAATGTAACCAGGATGCAGGAAATTGGCAAAGAGTTAACCCCTTGTGGCAGGAATTACATGAAATGTACCTGTAGTCCTGACCTATACTTACGTGGACTGTCTGACTCCATCTACACCGCGGCCCTCAACCTTCCTAATCGACCCTTTAATACAGTTCTTCATGTTTCAGTGACCTTCAACCATAAAATTATTTCATTGCTATTTGTAACTCAAATTTTGTTATTGTTAAGAATTGTAATGTAAACATCCAATACGAAGGATATCTGATATGTGACCCCTGCGAAAGGGTCATTCCACCCACCAAAGGGTTTCAATTCACAGGATGAGCACTGTTGGTGTGGACTATACACTCGCATTCCTGCCTCTATGTTTTACTGCCAGGAGGAGCCCTAAGAACTCCCGAAACCTGTTACTACCTAAACCCAAGAACTAGAGATTGGCCTCAGCTCAGAAGAAAATGGCTTCCACCTCGAATTCCCACTGATCACAGCCCCAGTCAGCTACCTAACGTTACAGTGCTGATAAACTCACCCGGAGCACCCACCCTCAGGGCTTACTCACAGCCTTCTCCAGCTACGGAAACCCAGCCTCTAAAATTTTAAAAGCAAAATTTTTAAAAAGTTATAGTTGCCAGTAGCTAAGAGAGAAAAACAAATGCCAGAAATTTCTCCGAGGGTTCAGAATCTCAGTTCAAAGAACCAAAAAGTTCTACAGGTAGATGAAGAAGCACAGTGGTCCACACCATCATTAAAACTGTAAGATGTAGCGGGGCAGTGGTGGCGCACGCCTTTAATCCCAGCACTTGGGAGGCAGAGGCAGGCGGATTTCTGAGTTCGAGGCCAGCCTGGTCTACAGAGTGAGTTCCAGGACAGCCAGGGCTACCCAGAGAAACCCTGTCTCGAAAAAAAAAAAAAAAAAAAAAAACTGTAAGATGTGACAACATGCAGAGCTCTTGATCCAAAGCTCTAGATGTGAGCCCCAGCAGCACAAAGATAAATCACAGGCAGATACTCATTTTATGGTTGGATATCAACATGCCAATATAATACTTTAGTTACGTCATATACTCAGAATTTTAACAGTGGAAAAAATTAAATGTATATACATAGAAACTACACCTTAAAAAGTATATTAAGAAAACTGTTTCACTTTGTATTCCAAAGTAGTCAACTGCTTTTGGGACTTTGTCCTCATGTTGTGTTTCCTAGCTAAACACTGATTTTGTGGTTGAAAGAACAAAAAAACGCAAGAAATAAACATTATTTCCTGAGGGGATGACAGCAGAGCCACAACCACAAGCTAGAACTTCCAGTGGAGGGTTAAATACTTCAATCAAATTCAAAACTTCAGGCCAGTTGTCTAAAATGAAAAAGCCATGGATTCTGTTCATTGATCCCACTTGGACACTGAAGAAGAATCTGAATTTTAAGTAAAACAGGCAACTTCAGGAAGGCAGCAATCTTTAAGCTCTGCTTTGGGAAGCCCTCTCTAGCAGTTTTTTTAGCTAAAGAGAAGCTGCTTGAGTTTTCACTTAGGAAACTTTCTCCTCTGGCCCCCTCAGTGAGTCTGGGCCCTGATAATGAGCATTGTTCTTCTGAAAGAGAAGTAGCAGTGCTGACTAAGCTCTCACGTGACACTTTACAAACCACCGTTGGAGTGAAAGGCGCAGTTACACACTTGTATGCCTAATCACTGGGGCGTTATCATTCTATCTGAATGTATTCAGTTCAAAAGCTTAAGGCTTGAGGAACATTAAACAAGTGTCATGGCTTTTCCTTACAACAGTGTTTCAATTTTATGTGCTACACTGTATTTTCCATCAAGGAGGAGACTTCCTGCACCTGTCTTCAATTTTAATGTGAAAAATTCTGAGAACTGTTAGCTAATGTTTCAAAACAGCCGGGTCTACAGACACTATGGCAAAGGAGTCTCAAACTAGGTAAATATTTTAATAATAAAAATACTAACAAGGAAATTGATGGAATTTCATTTTTAATAAATATTTTTGAGCCTTAGACAAAATAAATTTCAATTTTTCCCACTTTATTTCATAATTGAAAATTAATTATCTTGAAAGTGGAATTAGTATCATATAATCCTGATGCATCATGGTTTATACACTATAGAAATTTCTCTTTAAAGAGAAGTTTTGAGGAGAAAGATTCTGGCAGCTGCCCAGGATGGCTTCCAGTTCCCGAGCACAGTGGATCCCCTGCCCCGCCTCCTGAGTAGTTAGGACTAGAAGCTCATGTCACTTTTAAAGGGAAAGTAAGCACAAAGCACACTAGTGATTTACTTTCCATGATGGGAAATATACAGTTAAATTTGCTTTCACTGTCTAGTATGGTAAGTTCCTACTCCAAGGTTAATAAATGAGAAAACTCAAATGGAGTAACCTAGTAAATCACTTAGTTCTTACACCAGGCCTTCCTATAGACCCTTAATAACGACAGCATCAGTTCAGCACTGAGGAAACCACGTGAGGAAAACCTCAGCAGTCTGAGTGATCAAGACCATTTCAGATAAAGGACATGACACTTGAAATCATAAATATGCCTTGTGCAGAGTGTGTGACACATTGTTTTCTCATCTCTGTGTGTAGGATATATGTGTGGCACGCTCATGTGTCCGAATGTGTACATGGCACTTGTGTGAGGTCATATGACAACTTCCAGTGTCTCCTGGCCTCCTACCTCACTTGTTTGAGTTAGGGTCTCCTGTTCACCATAGTCCCTAACAGCCTAGCTGTCCCAGAAACACCCAGGGATTCTCCTGTCTCTGCCTATTACACTGTAGCTGCATTGGGATTATAGACTAATGTGTCAGGCTTTACATCAGTTCTGGGGATCTGACAAACTTAGACCCACACAACCCCGACCACTTTACCAACTGAACTGAGCCATCTCCCCAACCCTTTCTAAAACGTCATTAATGAATTGGTATAAGCCAATAACTATACCACAAAACCCATGTACTGTTCCTAAGGGTGTCAAAGAATTTACAATGCCATCAACAAAATTCCAATTGCAAGCAGACCAGTTCAAGAGAACTAACAGAGTTCTAACCAAGTCAAAGGTCTCATAAGCAGCAAATCCCCTCCATATGGTACCACTTGATTTCTATTTTCTACTGACTTGTTTTCGGAGAGCACTGATAAAGTTAGCTTCTTATGTCAACATATAAGAGACTGTCTCCAAGTCCAGAGAATTCTGGACTACACACCTGTGATCCCAGCACTCAGGAGAATGACAGGAGTCCAATGCCAGCCTGAGCTAATGAGACCTCAGCTTGAAAATAAAATAAGTTGCCACAACAGAGCTCCAACTGAAAATTACTATGATCACACAGATCTAAGTCAAATCAGCAAGAGAAAATCTGTAATTTAATAGACACTGAACCATACAACCTCTCAAAAGAAATTGACTATTCTTTTACACAATTGTTCCTTCTGTAACAGTGCCATTTCCCTTTAAGGGAATGCAGGAGAAGGGGATTTTTTTTTTTTTTTTTTAGAGAAATACTGTCTAGCTGTTTGCAGGTAAACAAACTACTAGAATAATATCTACAAAAATGAGCAGCCTCCAGGACAGGGATTGGCCAACTGCCACTCATTCCTATTGATGTACGAGAATACTGAACAAGTGTCACGGAACAACTCTTTCAGATAAATCTGCTCAATTTCTAGCACTTAACTATTACTCTTATTATCAGCTGCCAAACTCTGAGGGAGTTACCTTGCCCGGGCAAAATGAAAAGGATAAACTTTCAAAATGTTACTAACATCTTTCTCTGTAGGTTGTACCGGGCTCACTTAGTAATTTTGAATGAGAGTTATCAAGAGAAAGTGGACTTTGTAGCTATTCCATAATTAGAGATGCTTAAAATTTCATCCGAGGGAGTTAGCTTTATATTAACCAAGTTGCAAGGAGAAAAAAATCTAAGGGTTAGCATGTAAACACAGAAGGACCTCAATGTAGTCAACAATTTCCAAAAACTAAGAGGTGAAGCTTTGCCAAACTGTATCCACTATGTATCTTTTCCAGGACCGAATGAACACTTCAGGAAGACACCAAAGATTGCAAAGCTAGCTCAATTCCATCATCAAGCAGCCTTACATACACCAAACAGCTACTGAGCAGCATTCAATCAGCTTTGTCTAACTTACTAGCAGACGCTGAGCAATTCAGTTTCACAATGCAGCCTACTTAAACTCCAAGCAGGAAAACTCGGCTCTATGCCTCCTGCGGACCAACAGGGCCATGGATTAAGCGCATCTTCCCCGGTTGAGTGCAGCTGCAGTCATTCGCTTGCTAAATGGCCTTCTGAAGTCGTTGGGGTTTGTAGAGCGGGTCAGAAGGAACATGGGACAATGGTCTCACGCACGACGCGTGACTTCCATTGTCAATCAATCCTCGGGCTGGAAGGAAACTACAAATTGGGATGGGCTCTCCTACGTCGCTCACACTTACGCAGCGCGTAGAGCCTCCACAGCTGAGATCCCGGGGCTCCGGGGCCCGTCACATCCCACCCCGAGCCACACTGACCTGCGTGCTCGCGGGCCCCGCTCCTGAGGTAGCCTCCACCACAGGCCCGGCCGCGCCCACTGGGCGGCCGTCACCCACGCGGGCCGCTCTCACGAGGACGCCCCGGGGATCCCGAGAGGGAACCAGGCGGAACCCAAGGATCCGCCGATCAGAAGCAAAGGAGGGCCCTGGTAACGCGCGCGCCAGAAATGTTGGCGCCGAGCCCAGCACGTGACCCGCTCGCGGGTCACGCCCCTCTAGACCACGCCTCCTGCCGAACCAGGACTAACTGGCCACCTCTGCCAGGGGGCGGAGCCTCTCCCTCCTTTCTCGGAAAGTAGCTGAGGACTAGATGTGGGTGGTGGTTGGTAGGGATAAAGAGGGGAGGCAGCATGGACTCTGAGCAAAATAATACCGAGTTAATATAGTCCTTATTAAACAGATACACTACCGGAAGTCCAAAGCTATATTTTTAATTTTTACTTTGGTTGCTACTAGACTCATGTAAACTTAATCAGCCATATAAAATTAGCCACACCTACCTCATTTTGTTCTCACACTTCAGAGACCAGCCTTAACACATCAGACAGATGTGACCATTGTAAGCTAGGGAAACGTGAAGGTTGCATAGAAAAAAGATTTTACAAATTTCCTTCCTCTACTTCTCCACGAAATACTCTCTGATAAAAGAGCCTACCTTTTCACACTAGTGTGTCTGACCGGTCTATCCAGATGAGTTACCACACAGTCTATAACATCAAGGTTCAAACTCATATAATCGCATCTTTAAAAATGGTTTATACATATCCTCAAAGAACAGGAAATTACAAGCTAGTTAACATTTCAACTTTCAAAGTTTGCAAAGGGACTTAACAAACATAATTGTTTGTGGTGAAAAATTAACAAGCATCATTTTTAAATTTTGAAAAGGCTGTAGTTCTTGAAGTATGTTCAGGTCTAAAAACTTGTACTGAGAACCAGTTAATAGGCAAGATTCTCACAAGACACATTAGAGTTTGACACATCTCATGTCCCTGCCACATACGACAGGTCTTTACCAATGAGGTCTTTGGAGAACACAAGCAACCTGTTCTGCAAGCTGACATCTTTTCCTAATAAAACAGGCACTTAAGTAATGCAATGTCTCCATTGCAAAATCTAGGATAACTTCCGCAGTTGTATTCGTCTAGAAGAAACCCTGGGGCTTTAAAAAAAAAAAAAAGATGCTGAGCCATCTGACATTTTATGGGGAGACAACCATATTCACTGCAGCTAAGACATCAACATCAGACCAAAGCAATGATTCTCCCAAGTCCAGCTCCATGAACTAATGAGTTGAACTTACAGGAGCAGGAGTTAGGGGTTACTTACATGATTGTGAATGACCATAAAACAGCCACATCACTAGAAAATATCAACCCAGCACAGATAATAATTTCCTCTATGGTGCATGAATCAGTGGTCTCAACCTGTGGGTCGTGACCCCTTTGGAAAACCTCTATCTTCAAAAATATTTACATTATGATTCAAAACAGAAACAAAAGTACAGTTATGAAGTAGCAATGAAGATAATGTCATGGTTGGGGGTCGCCACAACACAAGGAACTGTATTACAGGGTCACAGCACTAGGAAGGTTAAGCACTGGCATAGATAGACTTGGACACTTGGACAACCATCCACTGTCTCCATACTCTAGCAACATTTGAAAGCAGCTGGGGCCGAATCACATACATGAGGAGAGAAGTGTAGGAAAGAGAGGCGGGGCCTCAGATGAGCATCGATGGCCGTTCCACATCCTCCTGCTGGGGGTGGCTCCAGCTACTGTGATTAAGATGGTAATGACTGTTATGAAAACACTGTCTAAAACACAACTTCACAGCCCAAGTAAAAGGTGACTTGAAATAATTTCTTACATGATTCCAGGAGATCTTCGTTCTCACTGTGATGCTTTGGCGCCTTGGATTCACTGAGTGTCCTTCTATAAGTTCCCCCCTTCACTCTGAAATGAACAACAATCTCTAGCCATGGCGGGCTGAAGCATTCTGTTCTTGATAGGATTACTAACTGTACTGTATTCTTACAAAGTTTTTAAAGAATAAGAATGGGGGGAACTTATGACTTATATTAGTTACTTTTCTATGGCTGTGATAAGACACCACTGCCAAGGTAACTTATAGAAGAAAGATTGAGTTGGGGTTTTGGTTCAGAGTCCACGGCAACAGGAAAGTGTGGCAGCAAGCAGTAGGCATGGGGACTGCAGTTCAGGCTGAGAGTGGGTCTCTCACACCACAAGCGTGAAGCGGGTGGAACAGCTGGAAACAGGAGGAATCTCTTCATCCCTGAAGTCTGTCTTTAGTGACATAGACCATGCTTCCTATATGTCCCCAAATGGTGCCACCAACTGGGCACCAAATATATGAACCTATCAGGTGACATCCTCATTTAAACCAATACACTACTCTGGCGAGGATTCAAGTTCAATTCCCAGCACCCATGGCAGCCGACTCACAACCACCTATAATACCAGCTCCTGGGGAGTTGAGGCTCTTCTGACTTTGTGATTACATAAACTCTCAGGTGAGTTTACACACCCACATACCTGTACCATACACGTATTCAAACATAATCTTAAGAAAACATATTTTTAAAAGGCTAGGGAAAGACTTTATCATTTTCTTTATTGGATAGATTTTTGGAACATCTTAAGGTTAATTATTCTAAAACATTTCTTGCTCTTGACATTTATAATGATTCTGTCTTGTCCAGTCAGGAGCCACCAGCCATATGAAGTTATAAAACACTTTAAAGGAAGCTTGTGTGATAAATTTTTATTTTAGCTTTAAATTTAAGCATCCTGTTAGGGCTGTAAGTTGCCATTTCAGACAGAGTTCCATAAAAACAATCACTATGTTGTCCCCAATTGGAACATACTCTATTTTGAGAAGCATTTGCCATATGGACACCCTCTCAGCAATGTAGGTTAGAAAGGAGATGCAGCATATATGAGAGCTAAAATCTCTAGAGAGACGGGAAAAGGACCAGAGAGTAGCTACCCATGCCATACCGTTCCCATGCTTACCTGGCCCAGAGTGAAAAGTCAACCAGAGAACTCGAGATATCATCATCACCACAACCACCACCACCACCACCATCACCACCATCAACATCAGGGTGGATTTCATCAGAATCGGCATTGCCTATTTCATGCAGGACTCAACTTGGACTCTTTGTTTTGACTCATGCCACTTGGAACCCATGCTTCTCTACCACTCTCCTTCCTGCCACATCCCTGTGAGTCTTTCCAGCATAGGAGCCTCCTCAGATCCAGTGCCTAAGCCTGGGTCCTTCTGTTCTGCCTGAAATGCTGAAGAATGCACCTGACATGTTGCCTGCTTGTTGTTTTTTTTTTTTTAAGGTTGGTTAGCTTATCTATTTTTTATAAATCATGCATAAAAGTTTATCTAGTAAACTTACTGCTAGGAATTTATGTTGACAGATATATGTATGTATTGTGGGATATCTATCACAGTATTATATATAATGGTGAATTATAAGAAACATGTCAAACAAATACAGAAGTAATAAATTATGAAATTACTTGTAGACATTTCTATAATAATTAAAATGCTATTTACAAGGCTAAAACTTTAGAAGCAAATATTATCATCTTATAATTTCACATTATAAATATGATTAAAATAAATTAAATCACTTTGTAAAAACATTATGCAATTGGAAATTATTTCTGACAGATCAACTCTTACAGTTTTATAGGCCATTCATTTTTTTCTCCTTTGAAATGACAAAGGCAGCCGGGCAGTGGTGGTGCACGCCTTTAATCCCAGCACTTGAGAGGCAGAGGCAGGTAGATTTCTGAGTTCGAGGCCAGCCTGGTCTACAGAGTGAGTTCCAGGACAGCCAGGGCTAGACAGAGAAACCCTGTCTCAAAAAACCAAAAAAAAAAAAAAAAAAAAAAGAAATGACAAAGGCAAGTTGACTTCAGTCAAAATAGCACACAACCTAATCTCATAAATCACACGTTTAATGTTATTTGTTTTGAGTAGATTTTGAAAACCTTACTACTGTCACACTCAACTAGAAATAAGTTTACAACTCCTGACTAAATTCAGAGAAAATAAATATTAGTCTTCTAACATATACAGGCCTCACCTCCCTAATGTGAACATAAAATAAAAATACCTCCAATGTTCTCCCTTGAAGATATGTGAGCTTCACTCTGAGCAAAGAGCAACATTCCTTTGCATTTCCCAAGGCCATTACACTGAGATTCATCAGATACCTATAAAACTTGTTGAAGTTACCCCTTAAATATTTTTATTTGACCAGTACGAAGTGTCCTTCCTTATCTTTTTTGGTAACTTTTGGTTGAAAGTTGATCTTATTCAATATTAGAATGGCTACTCCAGCTTGTTTCTTGGGACCATTTGCTTGGAAAATTGTTTTCCCACCTTTTACTCTGAGGTAGTGTCTTAGTCAGAGTTTCTATTCCTGCACAAACATCATGACCAAGATGCAAGTTGGGGAGGAATGGGTTTATTCAGCTTACACTTCCATGCTGCTGTTCACCACCAAAGGAAGTCAGGACTGGAACTCAAGCAGGTCAGGAAGCAGGAGCTGATGCAGAGGCCATGGAGGAATACTGCTTACTGACTTGCTTGCTTCTCCTGGCTTGCTCAGCTGGCTTTCTTATAGAACCCAAGACTACCAGCCCAGGGATGGTACCACTCACAAGGGGCCCTCCCGCCCTTGATCACTAATTGAGAAAATGCCTTACAGCTGGATCTCATGGAGGCATTTTCTCAACTGAAACTCCTTTCTCTGTGATAACTCCAGCTTGTGTCAAGTTGACACAAAACCAGTCAGTACAGGTAGTGTCTGCCTTTGTCACTGAGGTGCATTTCCTGTATGCAGCAAAATGCTGGGTCCTGTTTACATATCCAGTCTGTTAGTCTATGGCTTTTTATTGGGGAATTGAGTCCATTGATGTTAAGAGATATTAAGGAAAAGTGAGTGTTGCTTGCTGTTATTTTTGATGTTATTTTTATGTTTGTGTGGCTATCTTCTTTTGGGTTTGTTGAAAGATTACTTTCTTGCTTTTTCTAGGGTGTAGTTTCCCTTCTTGTGTTGGTGTTTTCCATCTATTATCCTTTGTAGGGCTGGATTTGTGGAAAGATATTGTGTAAATTTGGATTTGTCATGGAATATCTTGTTTTCTCCATCTATGGTTATTAAGAGTTTTGCTGGGTATAGTAGTCTGGGCTGGCATTGGTGTTTTCTTAGGGTCTGTATGAGATCTGCCCAGGATCTTCTAGCTTTCATAGTCTCTGGTGAGAAGTTTGGTGTAATTCTGATAGGTCTGCCTTTATATTTTATTTGACCTTTTTCCCCTTACTGCTTTTAATATTATTTCTTTTCTTAGTGCATTTGGTGTTTTGATTATTATGTGACAGAAGGAATTTCTTTTCTGGTCCAGTCTATTTGGAGTTCTGTAGGCTTCTTGTATGTTCATGGGCATCTCTTTCTTTAGGTTAGGCAAGTTTTCTTCTATAATTTTGTGGAATATGTTTACTGGCCCTTTAAGTTGGGAATCTTCACTCTCTTCTATACCTATTATCCTTAGGTTTGGTCTTCTCATTGTGTCCTGGATTTCCTGGATGTTTTGTGTTAGGAGCTTTTTGCATTTTGCATTTTCTTTGACTGTTGTGTCAATGTTTTCTATGGTATCTTCTGCCCCTGAGATTCTCTCTTCTATCTCTTGTATTCTGTTGGTGATGCTTGCATCCATGACTCCTGATCTCTTTCCTAGGTTTTCAATCCCCCGGGTTGTCTTTTTGTGATTTCTTTATTGTTTCTGTTTC
>CM052715.1:3043468-3077138 GCA_028551405.1 Uromys caudimaculatus
TTTAGATCCTGGATGGTTTTGTTCAATTCCTTCACCTGTTTGGTTGTGTTTTCCTGTAATTCTTTAAGGGGTTTTTGTGTTTCCTCTTTAAGGGCTTCTAGCTGTTTACCTGTGTTCTCCTGTATTTCTTTAAGGGAGTTATTTATGACCTTTTTAAAGTCCTCTATCATCATCATGAGAAGTGATTTTAAATCTGAATCTTGCTTTTCCGGTGTGATGGTGTATCCAGGACTTGTTATGGTGGGAGAATTGGGTTCTGATGATGCCGGGTAACCTTGGTTTCTGTTGCTTATGTTCTTGCGCCTGCCTCCTGCCATCTGGTTATCTCTAGTGCTACCTGCCCTCCCTTTATCTGACTGGAGCCTGTCCTTCCTGTAATCCTGGTTGTGTCAGAACTCCTCAGAGACCAGCTGTCTCTGGGATCCTGTGATTCTGTGATCCTGTGATCCTGAGATCCTGGGTATGACAGAGTTCCTGGGAGTCAAGCTGCCTCTGTGACCTTGAGGTCCTGGTGTAACCAAGCTCCTAGGATCCTGGGATCCTGGGATCCTGGGATCCTGGGCGTGTTAGAGCGCCTGGGAGTGGAGCTTCCTCTGGGTGTTGTGGGACTGGCTGAGGAGTTCGAGCCCAAGATCTGCTCAGGGCACGGGCCCAGACCAGAAGGAACCTGTGCTACTAGTCTGGCAAGGTTCCTGGGTCCCTCGATCCTGCTGGTCCCAGTTACTCCCAGTGTTGGGACAGATGCTGTGTCCTCCTCACCTCTGACCCTACCTGCTGCATGGTTTTAGAATGTGCCCAGATGCCAACGGGACTGTGAAGTTTTATAGAGACGTGCCAAAGACTTCTTACGTTGTATTAAAAAGAAGGTATTATGGCCGAGACCGCAGAGAGGGCTTTAGGCAGTCAGTGCCTGGATTGCTGAAAAGTAGGTCAGATGTCATCAGGTAATCCAGATAAATTGTTGACTTGGAGGAAATTAACCATCCAAATGCCTCATACTAAAGACTTTTTAGTTAATATTAATTTCTGACTATCAAAACTTTGAGGTCGGCCGGGCAGTGGTGGCGCACGCCTTTAATCCCAGCACTTGGGAGGCAGAGGCAGGTGGATTTCTGAGTTCG
The DNA here is from genome assembly GCA_028551405.1 of Uromys caudimaculatus. NCBI lineage: Eukaryota > Metazoa > Chordata > Mammalia > Rodentia > Muridae > Uromys > Uromys caudimaculatus. The sequence continues at coordinate 3,044,590 of CM052715.1, forward strand.
AGGCCAGCCTGGTCTACAGAGTGAGTTCCAGGACAGCCAGGGCTACACAGAGAAACCCTGTCTCGAACAAAACAAAACAAAAAACTATGAGGTCTTGGCAAACAGGGAGAGACTTTTTCTTTTTTCTTTTTTGTTTCTTTTCTTCTTCTTCTTCTTTTTTTTTTTTTTTGATTTTCAAGACAGGGTTTCTCTGTATAGCCCTGGCTGTCCTGGAACTCACTCTATAGACCAGGCTGGCTTTGAACTCAGAAATCCACCTGCCTCTGAGACTTTTTCTTTTAAAAGGTGATGATCCATTTGGCTTTTTTTTTTTTTTTTCATTTTTGCCGTTATCACAGTTTATTTAATAATTAAAAGAAGCTAGTGTGATTTACTATATTAATTTATTTATGCCAGGTGTAATGGCACATGCCTTTAACTACAGTGCTCTGGAGACAGAGGCCAGCAGATCTCTGTGAATGTTAGGCCACCCTGGTCCATACAGTGATTTTCAAGCCGCCCAGAGCTGCATAGTGAGACCTTATTTTTAAAAAGAAATATTAAATAGATATTGAATTGTTTGGACCTGCACTTGATTCTCTTTTCTTGGGATTCTGTCACAGACATCTCAGCAATGGCTTTCCATTGATGATCCATGTTGCTGGCTCTCAACATGAAAAGTCTAGACAGGACCCTACATCTGTAGGCTTTCGTAATGGCAAGAAGGAATGGCACTGGCTAACTTAAGGAAATCAGCAAGACAGTTGCCAAAAAGCTTATATGATGAGGCTGGCTAGAATGCTTCTTCAGATCTGAGGAAGAGCAAACCTCTGAGAGGAAGCAGAGAGTGGGAAGTCATCACTTCACAGGAAACTGAGCCCTGGACAATATTTCCAGCCTTGCCTTTCTTGTTTACTTTCATTCATCACAAGTCTACCTGGCTTTCTCAGCCATGACTGTCCAGCCTGCAGTGTGCCTAATGGCTGGCTGGCCCTCAGAAAATCTGCCTGATCACCTGTTCTCATTCCTTTGTTTGTTTTTGATACAGGGTCTCGTATTCGCCACTCACGATGTAGCTGAGGATGATCTTAGTCCTACTGCCAACCCCGAGACCCCACCCATGTGCCACCATATCTAGCTTATGCTGTGCTAGGGATTGAAGTCAGAGCTTTAAGATTGTGGGTACTTCTCTCCTGACCGGCCTACACCCACAGTTGCATGACTCCCTTTTGAAGGCTTCCTTATGTGATCTCTTATTCTTAGCCTAGCAGAAGGGGCAGGCTCAGAGACCATCGAAACATTCCCTTCTTGTTAGTCTTAAAGAAAATGTGGTCGATGTCTCTGCCCAACTGGAAAGCTCACTGTGGAGTAGCAGTGAGTCACCTAGACATATTGGACATACTTGGCTGTTGTTCTCACAGTATGGAGTGTGGTCATTAGCCAGGACAAATGTGCAAAGGCATGGAGAGAAAAGTGGGGGTGGAGAAAGCAGGGGCACAGGACAGCAGAAGGAAATGGGTGATCAGGGCAGCAAAAGCCAGAGCAGGAACAGTGGCTGAAATGAGACACCATGGTGTAGAAGCTCTAGGGCAGAGAGCAAAGAGGGACACTTGCTGCTCAAAGGGTCACAGTGTGGTAGCCATAGCTACACCTCACAACATGCCACAGCAGCTGCCTGGCTCTTGTTTAGTTCTCTGTAGTTTGGCAAGTAAAGTCTACACACTACCAGGTATAATGTGAGTATTTTTCTACTCTGTGAGCCAAGAAACTGCTTAACACACCACTATTAACCTGCTCCTTCTCACCTGCCTCCCCTATTCTTAATCTCTAGCAAACAGACCTGTCAAAACTTCTCTTTTCAGAAGCCATCTTGTGATGCTTGATCTTGTTAACTTGCTGGGCTTAGAATCACCTAGAAGAACAACTCCAGGAAGATGATTACAGGAAGGTTTAACTGAAGAGACCTCCCTCAGGGTGAGCAGCACTACTCGTGGATTGGGAGTCTGGATGGATAAAAAGGACAAAGTAAGAAGGGTATCAGATCTACCTCTCGTCTTCCCGGCTGTGGATGCAGTGTGACCATCTGCTTCCTGTGCCTACCACCATGCTTCCCCCATGTGATATTCTGAACCTCAATCTGTGAGCCAAAATAAACCCGTCTCAAGTGTGGTGTCATAGAATCAACAAAAGTAACGGGAGGCTGAAGAAATGACTCAGTGTGTGAAGGTATGTTGTTACCAAGCCTGTCAACCTGCATTCAGTCTTTGGAACACACATGATGGATGGAGAGAATCAATTTCTGCAACTTGTCCTGTGATCTCCACACATGCTCAGTGGTGTACGCAGTACACATGCATACATATACACTAAATAAGTAATTTTTTTAAAATGCAAAAAATAACTAATGCATTCTACTTTCCCAATTGTCTCTGCTATACTCTGTTCTTCTGTGGCTTCTAAAATATGTGTCTTTTCCAGTTCTCAGCTAACACCCACCATCTATTCCTGAGTCATCTGGTAGCTCCAGTATAGCCGGGTCAAAGGCATCACTCTGGATGAGTTACTGCAGTATGTGATTTCACTTCATCCACTAAAAGCACAAAGACCTAAGGAAGAGTGTGTCATGGACCAGTCTTTGGGCCTGGATTTAGAGGGTGAATCTGTCACAGATTCATGGATCTTAGGTCTGAAAGAGTCATCAGAACTCTCCAGTTCAACCTCAACCCAGACAATCCTCAACCACATTCTAAAGGGGTCTCCCCAAGGCTAGGGCTGGGAAGTTTCAAAGGTGCCAGGTCAACTGTGTTGCAAACAGAAGAAGTCTTAGAATCATTCCTGTTAGAAGTTCCCTTCAGTGGGTTGGGGAAGATGGCCAAGTTGGTGTCTTGCTTATTTCCCAAGCAGGGTCAACTGAGTTCATTCTCCAGCACCCATGTAAAAAGCTGCATGTTGCGTGCACACTTGCAACACAAGCACTGGGAAGGCTTAGGCAAGATGTTCTCTGGAGCTCACTGGTCAGAAAGCACAGCTAAACCAGAGTTCCAGGTTCAGCAAGAGGCTGTCTCAGAAGATAAGGTGGAAAATGATAAAGACACCTGACTTTCACGTGCTGTTCACACACCTGCACACATGAAATGTTAAAAAGGAAATGAAGTTTCTCTTACTGAAGTAAGTGCTCATTCTATAGACTCTCCCCAGGAGTCTTCCCTATGCAAATGAAATCGCAATTTCCCCTCCGCAGGCAATTTTAGGAATTGAACAATAATTAGCCTATGATATTGTATGGCGTCGTCTAAAACTTTCCCTTATGAGTTTCTGAAAGTAAACAAGAGGTGCCAGGTGCCAAGTCTGGGAAAATTAACACTTGAAAGATTCCTGACTGTTTGGGGCGTTTCCCTAACTGTTGATTGAGCAATAAAGATGGCAGAAGTCAATCCCTGGATGCAGATATGGAGCCGGGACTTCCGGGCAGGACAAGGAGGGAGGACTGAGGAGATTGAGGGAGACTTGGGGGGAGAGCAGATAGGAGGTGCAGACATGTACGATTCTCAGGGCGCTGATAGTTTGTGGCCTCTGGAGGCAACTGTGGAGGCCAAGGAGGATGGGGCAGGATATTCTTCACCCAGCCTTTGAGTTATCTGGTCAGTTTTAAGATATAAAAGTCTAAGTCTCTAGTGTCTTCCTTTCATGTGGCTAAAGGGAGCTGGGTCAGACTGAGGCGGTCATTAGCAGTCTGCTGAGCGACTTGGCAGGGCCAGCCGGAAGAGTGGGGCACCTCCACTGGGCAACTAGCTCCAGGGGATCTGAAAATATATATATTTGAAACAAGAGGCAGAAACTCTGTGCTCCCCCAGTAGAAGGCTGTTAGGGAAGGACTGACGGAGAAGGTGGCTTTGGAAGGGAAGACACTGAAGCACTCAGGAGGCCATGTGGAAATGCTCAGTGGAAAAAAATGCTGAGTGTCAGGAAGGAGTTCCCTTCACCCTCCTAGGTCCCTGGCTATGGACAAAATAAAACAAAGACAGATTGGTGGGAGAAAAACATAGTAAATTTATTTAATGAAAAATTTTGCACTGCATAGAAAGATGCAGAAATTCAGACTTACTCAAGGAAACCTGTGTATGTGGTTTGATTCTCTTCTGTTTCTATTGTTTTGTGTGGGTGTGGTAGTAGAGATTGAGCTGAGGGTCTCACACTAACATTCTCTTTCAGCTACGCCTCCAGCTCCTTTGCTTATAGGCTCACGACATATAAATAGTGAGACTGGATACACAAGGCTGACCCAATGGTGACAGACTAAGGGGAGACCCAGCAAGGCCGTTGTGTTCAGGTTCCTCTTGTTCTGTCTGGATGGCAGTCCTCTTTCCTGGGTATAGGATCAGACTCCATATAGATCAGGGATCTTATGACTAGTAACAGACAATGATCAGAAAATATCTTCGTAGCCAAGTCCTACATAGAAAGGCAAGAAAAAATAAATACTATGCCTAAGTTTTATACCTGGCTTTGGGGAGAAGGGTTTTAGTCTGTATGTTCTGCCTTCGTGAGGAAACGGACAGGAGATAGAAGAGCATGGAAAAACTCTTTCTTCTGATCCCTTTCCTTCAGGTCATCGTACTCTGTAGACCTGAGTCTCCACAGAAGCAGGTAAAAAGGGGTGCACAGACAGAAGGAGCGGAGATGGCAGACATAGAAAGCAGAAGACAGTTTTGTACATGGGAGAATACATCACACACCCTTGGCACAAAATGCGGGCGGAGCTCTCAGGGAGAGGAAACAGTCTAGTCAGCTGAGAGCCAAGGACAGAGGAATGGGTGGTTGGAGGAGATTCCCATGTGTGGGCAACACTTGTGATCAGCTGTGTCCAAGGCTTGCAGAAGATGGGCGGGTATAGTGGGGAGGAAGTGGGCCAAGGCTGAGGTTCACTCTGTCTCCTCTCAGAGCACTGCCTTCATTCTCCTAGCCTGACATCTCTCCCTCCCCTCCACTTTCAGTAGAATGCTTTACTTCCAAAGCCATCAGATGAAAACCTCCAAACTTCTTACTACCGTGCCAACAAACTCACCAGTCCTCACACCCTTCCTTTTTTGTTGGAGAGGAAGAGGGACCCCTCCTGTGTAAAGTGGAAGTCTCAGCTAGTGTGCAGATCCCTCCTGTCTCCTAAGCAACCAAGCTCCATCAGTGCGCATGCTCTCTCTCTCTCTCCCTTCCCCCTCCTCTCTCTCTCTCACCTCTCTCCCTCTCTGTCTCTCTCTCTCTTCCTCTCTCCCTCCCCCCCCCCCCTCACACACACACACATCTCTTGCCAGATAGTTCCCTCTTCCTTCCTTCAGACTCAGCTATGAAAGGGTAGTCTATACTGGCTTTCTCACTTCCCTTTTACTCTCCCTAATCTGGTTTAAGCTCCCATTACAGCATCAAAACCACTCACACTGGGGAAAGCAAAGGATTCCTTTAACAAATGGATCTTTACAAGTTCTTACTTTGCATGACCTTTGGACACTTGCATGTGGCACCGTGAGCCCCTCCCTCCTAAACTGCCTTGGCCGTTTGTAGGGTCTCAAAGTCCTGCCTTAAACTCCATTTCTCATTACGCTCTTCTTGGATGAGCTCATGAGCACTCATGTCTGTGAGAACTCTATGCTTAGATCTCTCAAATCTGTACCTCAAGTCCCAACATCTTTCCTGGGATTTTCATCCACAAACTGATTGAAACACAAATCCAATCCAACCAAGCCGGTGGTTTAACCTCTACCCCCACCCCACTCTCTTGCTTTCTTCTTTCATTCTCCCTTCCTAGCCTTTTCTGCCAGTTTGTTCAATGTTAATTTATGCTTTTATAACCAGAAGGTATTTCCAAAATCTAAGTTTGAGCAACACATCCTCTTGTTTAGCAATCAAGTCTGCCTTTGCACAGCCTCTGGGACATAAACACCTTGGTATCATGAAGCCCTGTTCATTTCAAGATTCACCCCCTAGCACTCAACTCCACAGTATTGTACACACTAGCAGTCAAGTATGGCTTTCTGTTCCCCACACTGACCTACTGTCTTTTGTTTTAGAATCTTTTTTTTTTTTCGTGTTGTTCATTTGTGCCTTGAACTTTCTTTGCAGCTTCTTTGTCTAGTTAGCATCATTGCGTTATTCAGTCTAAGGTTAGAAATCGCTGCTCTCCAAAGGCCTTCCTGACCTCCTATGACTAGGTCAGGAGATTGCTATGGTCTTTCCCATTACTCCATAACCAGTTCAATGAAAGCATTTACCTATGCCTCTTGATTATCTCGTATCAAACTGGAAGTAGACTGTTTAATCTCTTTATCAAACACAGCACATGGCCCATGTTAGGAAACCAGTATATTTGTTGAATAAGTAGATGAACTTTTAAGCCCTTGCACGTGGTACTGGTGACATTATACTCTGTTGAAGGGGTTTTAACTGTGGTGGGAGGTGGTGTGGGGAAAGGAATAGACACAGAGCTTAATATTAGAAAGCTAGGTCAAACCCCAGCTCCCTCTCAGCTTGCTACAATGCAAAACCTTAGACAATGAATTTGACTTCTAGAATTGAAAAGCCCACCAAGGATCAGGTACTGTCACTGGGTACTGGCAACTCATGTATGAACAAATACGTGGTATCAGTTATCAAGGAAGCTCAGTCCAAAAATGTGAACAGAACATGAAAACTGTGAACAGGACAGGACTGCAGCACTGAACTGTGTGCCTCATTAGGGAAAGTGAAATTTGCCCACTATGGTTAGAACATAAACATCAGAAGCCGGCAGCTGAAAACAGCTGGGATGAGGAGACTGCAGGGACCAATGGGAGCCACACGATGAAGAAGCATCCTTTGGGTGGTCACTATTATGGCGGTAGTAGTCATTCTTTCAACAAGAGAGTTTTCCATGATTAGATTTCTATCACAGAAGAGGGGCCATATGGACAATGGGTTGAAAGAACAGAAAGAATGTGGTGACCACATTGAGCGGAAGAGGTGGGGACAAGGAGAGGATGTGTACATGTCCACAGCTTGTGATACACACTGCATTAGACAAGTGCCATTTGCTGATGGTAAGGTGGCATAAGATGGAGATTCTTTTGAACAGAGGGTGCTTCTGGCATAACCTATTAGCAGGAAGCAGGACAGATAAAAGAAAAATTTCTGGAGTTGGAAAAACTACCACTGTCGGGGTAACGTATATATTTATTTATTTTTATTTATTTATTGTATTTATATGAGTACATTGTAGCTGTTTTCAGACACACCAGAAGAGGGCATCAGATCCCATTACAGATGGTTGTGAGCTACCTTGTGGTTGCTGGGAATTGAACTCAGGACCTCCGGAAGAGCAATCAGTGCTCTTAACCACCGAGCCATCTCTCCAACTCTAAAGTATTTAATTTTTATTTTGTAGGAGCCCATATTTGAAAGACTTTGGATTTTAAAAGATATTGGTCATTTTAGAAGCAGTGATGTGTTGGAACTAGAAAAAGACTGTGGGATCTTCAAGAGCTATTCCTATGTTTAGTGTGAGATCTCGGGGTTCAATGAGAAAGGTTTTAACAGTGATGTGTTGTCAAGTTGACAAGGGGCCAATTGTGCAGAACAGTCTTAGGAATTTATGAAGACTCCTGTAAGTCATTTTCTTAATTAGTGATGAAAGGGGGAGGGACCAGATCGATGTGGATTGTGCCATCTGGGGACTGGTAGACCTGGGTTCTATAAGAAAGCCTTGGGGAACAAGCCAGTTAGCAGCAGCCCTCCGTGGCCTCTGGAGTCAGCTCCTGCTTCCAGATTCCTGCCCTGTTTGAATTCCTGTCCATTTTTTGTTCAGTAATAAACAATGATGTGGAAGTGTGAGTCAAATAAACCCTTTCCTCCCTGGGCTGCTTTGGTCACGTGTTTCATCTTACCAATATTAACTCTAAGCGAATAACCACCTAAGCCTAGTGACCTCCCAATGAAATAGTTTTATTATAAGGATAGAATTGACCTGTTATTGTGTATCCTACATTGGTTTATGCTACTCTAGATTCTAGATCAGTGGTTCTCACCCAGTGGGTTACCAACACCTTTGGGGGTGGTGGTGGTGGATGAACCACTAATTTACAGGGACCGAACGAGACTATCGGAAAACACATATCTTAACAGTCTGATTCATAACACTAGCAAAATTACAGTTATGAAATGGCAGTGAAAACAACTTTATGGTTGGGGCTCACCACAACATGAGGTGAATTAAAGGGTCTCAGTAATAGGAAGGTAGTTAAGGCATAACAGGAAATCATTATATATTTTTATAATGTATGTACCTTGGTTTAGATGACAGCAATTTCTATATTCTTTACTGGTTAACAATTAAGTAAACATTTGGAGAGGTGAGACACCTGTGGGTTCCTGCCTGGCACCATGAACTTGTTTGAGCCTGCCAGCAGGATGGAGAAGCTGGCTGGACCCAGACAACTGTCTCCTTACAAGTTGTCTTGGAGATGTCTGGACTCAGTCAACTGTTTAAACTGAAGCTGTTCAGCTATAGGAATATGCCTAGGTCCCCTATGGTTTGGGACCTTGACTTTGGTTTCTCCCTATGATTAAATGGAATCTGAAAATGAAATGGTAATAGTTAGAATATGTTTTTGTTTGTTTTTGCTTGTTGCCAACAGGTTAAAGAGCACTAAAAACTACCATAATTACCGCTGATGGAAGAGAGAAAAAAATACAGGATTTTGGAGATTTGTATGTGAAAAAAAGGTTGCAGGAGACAAACCATTATTGTGAACATAAGAAACGTCGGGACTGAATGTTAATGAAGAACAGAATTCATAACCAAGGTTGTAAAAAGCAGTATTGAATTTTATGACATCATCCAATTCAGGATTTTTAGCACAATGAACCAATGAACTAGGTGTACGCTGGTTAGAATAATTAGTGTCTCACAGGAAAAGTGTGCCCAGACACAAAGTTGTATCAGATGACAACAGCGAAAGAGTAAGGCCCCTCATTTTCTAGATTATCTACCCTCTCCAGCTCTCGTTCTTTTTGTAAATGAAACTGTTCGCCCAAACCTATACAAATACCTTCAAAAAATATTTAAAATCCAAACCAACCCAACAAAGAACACATTTGAAAACGCTGCCCTGAAAGACAGGTATGAGAGTTCCGGCAAGATACACTCAGATGCAAGCTCGCCCACTGTTTCCGATGGTGCTGAGGCCTCTGGGGTGCGGAACGTCCCAGCCCTGCGACATTCCAGAAGACAGCGGCCCAGCAGCAGTTGTGGCAAGCAGGATTCCTCCTGGTCGCCCAGAGGCCACTGGAAAGGAGTGTCAGGTTCTAGGAAATACTTCCAGAGATCCTTGCGGCCTGGAGGCCCTGGTGACGGCAGGCTGGTAAACCGGAAGTAGTAATGGGTGGGTGGAGCTGGACTTTTAGATCCGGAGCGCCACAGGTTCCAGCTTCCTGCTGTCTTTTCAGACGGGGGCTATCAGAGGTGGTCTACCTGCTCTCCCCAAGGCTGAAGGGGACAGAGGAGCGACCAGAGGGAGGTGAAGCCCCGGCAGAGACGTACACGATGGTTTAGAGAAGTGCCATTTGCGAATCACAAGGTTTGAGAAGTTGGAGATTCTTTTGAATGGAGACTGCTTGTGGACTGACTTATTAGCAGGAAGCAGGACAGGTAAAAGTAAAATCCAGGAGTTAGGAAAACCAGCAAGCAAGTCACTGCTGTATTTAAGGGTGAGTCAATGGGGCTTGAACTGAGCAGCCGGATGGGTCCAAGGTTACAGGTGAGGTGAGCACACGTGTGTACACATGCCAACTGAAGGCAGAGCTGGGTCAGATCCCCAGAGCTAGGGAGGAGGCGGTGCCACCAGGAGAGAGGATGTGGTTAACAGCACCTGAACCCTCTATCCCACCCACTCTCTAGTGTCTTCCTCACAATCCCATCCCCATAACCCTTGTTAACCCTTTAAAGGTCCCATATTTCTGTCCGTGGATTCATCGGTCTGTAATGACTGCTTCTCTTGGGTAATTTCTATTGTATGGCTTTGGCTGACATCTCGATACCCTACTCCCTTTAATTCTGGGAGTCTTAACAGCTTTCTAAAATTTGAAGAGTTCTTAGCTGCTTTTCTGTCTCTTGCAGGGTCCCTGAGCCTAGCCCATCCTTTGGTAAAACATCTCTTTCTTAAACTCCCCTCAGTTAAATCCTTTGAGCATGTCATTGTGTTTCTTCTGAAATCTTGATCCACTGTTTATATTAACCTCATGTTCAATGACCAGTGTGCCATTTTGTCAATAACATCGTTAATTTGTTCTATCAAATGGGGTATAAGGGATTGCAGTCACTTTGTCAAAATCGCAGTTTATTTAAAAATTTACTTTACATCTTGATCATAGCCTCTCTCCCTCCTCTCTTCTCAGTCCCACCCTTACAAACCCCTCCACCCGTTTTCCCCTCCACTTCTCCTTAGAGAAGGAGAACCCCTCTTGGGTACCCTACCCTGGGACATCTAGTCCCAGCAGGACTAGGTACCTCCATCTCATTCAGGCCCAGCCAGGAAGTCCAGACAGGGAAGGGGATTCTATGGCAGGGAACAGAGACCGAGACCCCCTCCCCTGTCCATGTCCCAGTCCTCCCACTCCCCACCCCCCACCTCGTGTCCATCCATCTCCCCACCCCCTCACTGTTAGGAGAACCACATGAAGACCAAGCTGTACATTTGCTACAAATATGTAGAGGTTCCTACACATTCTCATGTTCTCTGGTTGGTGTTTGAGGCTCTGCGAGCCGCCATGGTCTCAGGTTTGTTGACTCTGTGGGTCTTCCAGTGGTGTCCTCGATCCCTCCAACTGCTCACTTCTAGCCCCAGTTCTTCCACAAGGCTTCCCAGGCCGAGCCTGATGTCTGGCTGTGGGTCTTTGCATCTGCCTCCATCTGTTGCTGGATGAGGCCTCTCAGGGGACAGTTATGCTAGGTTCCTGTCTGCAGTCATAGCAGAGGATCAGTGCCAGAATGGGTCTCAAGTTGGAGCAGTCAGTGATTGGATGTTCCCTCAGTGTCTGTTCCATATTTTATGGTGGGTGGAATGATGTCACCACTCCTCCTCTGGAAGTCCTGCCTGGCCACAGGAGGTGGCTACTTCAGTCTCTATATCTCCTGGTAAGAATTTCAGGTAGGTCACCCCTATAGATGATGCCCAGTACCCTCTCCCATCCCAGTCCTCCAGCTAGTCACTGGAGGTGTACCCCCTCACCGATTTCCATTCTCACTCCCAGCCCTCTCCTGTCCCTTCTCGCCCCACACCAGGTGACCATCCCCAACATCCTTCTTACCTCTTCCCCTACACAGTTTCCTCTCCATCCACATCCAATGACTATTTAGTTCCTTTTCTGACAGAGATTTGCACATCCTCCCTTGGGCCCTCCTTATTACGCAGTTTCTTTGGGTCTGTGGATTGTAGCATGGTTATCCTGCACTTTATGGCTAATGTCCATCTATAAGTGAGTGCATCCCTGTGGTGGTTTGAATATGCTTGGCCCATGGGAAGTGGCACTATCAAGAGTAGATTTGGCCTTGTTGAAAGAAGTGTGTCACTGTGGGGGTAGGCTTCTCCTGGCTGTCTGGAAGACAGTCTTCTGGCTGCCTTCCCAATCAAGATGCAGAACTCTGAGCCTTTACTCCAGCATCATCTGCCTGGACGCTGCTATGCTTGCCCCCTTGATGATATTGGACTGAACCTCTGAACCTGTAAGCCATCTCCAATTAAATGTTATCATTTGTAAGAGTTGCCTTGGTCGTGGTGTCTCTTCACAGCAATGGAAAGCTTAAGACAGTAGCTCATACCAGGGACTGTGAGCAGTGATAGGCCTGACCATGCTTTTGTTTGGAGAATATGGATTTGGAATATTGAACAATAACATACGTGTTTCTGGCTCTAGGTTCCTCACTCAGGGTAATATTCTCAAGTTCCATCCATTTCCCTGCAAAATTCATGATGTCTTTGTTTTTAATAGCTGAAGAGTATTCCACTGTGTAGATGTACCAACATTTTTTTTATCCATTCTTCAGTTGAGGGACATTTAGTTTGTTTCCAGTTTCTGGCTATTATGAATAAAACTACTATGAACACAGTTGAGCAAGTGTCCCTGTAGCATACTGGGCCATCTTTTGGGTACATACCCAGGAGTGATATAGCTGGTTTTTGAGGTAAAACTATTTCAAGTTTTCTGAGAAACTGGCAGTTTGATTTCCTGAGAGGCTGAACAGTGCGCACTGCCGCCTGCAATGGAGGAGTGTCCCCTTGCTGCAGACCCTTGCCGACATGTGCTATCTCTTGAGTTTTGATCTCAGCCATTCTGATGAGTGGAAGATGGAACCTCGGGGTTGTTTTGATTTTCATTTCCCTAATGACTAAGGACACTGATCATTTCTTTAAGTGCTTCTTGGTTTCTGTTGAGAATTCTCTGTTTAGCTCTATGCCCCATTTTTCAATTGTGTTATTTGAATTGTTGGTGTCTGGTTTCCTGAGTTCTTTATAAATTTTGGATATTAGCCCTCTGTCAGAAGTAGGGTTGGTGAAGATCCTTTCTTTTGCCTCACAGAAGCTTTTCAGCTTCATGATTTATCAATTGTTGATCTTAGAGCCTAACCCATTGGTGTTCTGTTCAGGAAGTTGGTTCCTGTACCAACGCAGTCAAAGCTATTCTCTTGTATTAGACTCTGTGTATCTGGTGTTATGTTGGGCTGAAGCGCAGTGTTTTAATACCACATCTTGGAAGCTCTACGATGGTTTTGTCAGCTGAATTTCATAAATGATGATTCATCATTGCTGGTGTTTGCCCACTGCCATAGACGCTCATGAAATAGTTTGGACCACTCTACCCTCTTTATGAGTGAGTTTCTCTTTCCTTTTCTTTTGGAGCCCATGTCCAATAATTCACCTAATAGATGTATTTTCAGTAGTTTCTTTTTCTCAAAACAGAAAAATTTTCTGTTTTGTCCAGGCTGATTTCAGACTCCTAGGTTCAAGTGATCACCCCATTCCAACATCCTAGATAGCTAGACTTCAGGGACACAGCATTGTGCCCAGCACATTTTCAATTGGAGTGGTTGTTAGTATATATTTCTGTAATTGTGTGTCTGCATGTATACATGAGTCCTGATGTGTGTGAGGCCTAATCCTCCTTTGCTCTCTAGCTGCTTTTCCCTCCTCCAGTGTCTCATAGCAGCAGCAAATGGCTTTGTGCGATGCAACATTCCCTGTACAGGCTGTGGCTCTTGTGTGAGCAGCCAGTGTTACTGAACTAGACCTGAGGTCTGAGACCTACGATCTGAGATGTTGCAACTCTTTGGAACTGTTTTGGGGCCTGGGGCCTGAAGGTTCTGTTCTCCGGCGTCCCACAGCCTCTTATCAGTGCTCTCTACTCCTCTCCTTCCTGCTCCCATTCTTTTCTTTCTGTCCTGGCCACTGTCAGAACTGTTCGGCAGCTTCTGTTGTTACTAGTAGCTGCTGCTAGGACATTTTGGGTTACCTGCCTCTTTTGGGATAGCAAAGGAGAGTGTGAGGTACCCAAGTGCTGTTCAGAAACTGAGCAGGCATCAGGATCACTTAGGGGTACGCAGTGTTTCCACTGGCCCAGGATGCTTAGAGTGAATTGGATCTCTAGGCAGGAACAGAACCACCAGTGGATGTTGGTTTATGGGAGCCACAGATGGGTGGGTCCCAGGTCTTTGGCTGCCAAGCTGCAGTTGCTGGAACTTTGTGCCAGAAAGTCGACGGTTTAGGAATACACACTAGAAACTGGAAGCTTGGGGGTATCAGCCCTGGGGACAGCCCAGGTAGTATCTATTTCAGTGGCATAGATTTTCAGTTATCAAGTTGTTCTCCTGTCTGGATCAGTTTCTGTGGCACCTGTGGATCAACCCATCTCCAGGACCTAAGCCAGTGTGTGTGGCTGTGCTTGTGCCGCTGTCTAAGGCTACGTCATACTGCTGTGTTTTCTGAGCTTATTTCCTTGAGCTAGCTTATCCAGCATTACTGAGAATAGGCAAGAAAAGGCCACTGGAGAAGCCTTTCTTGACTTCATGTTCCTATGCCAGGGAGGGTAACACTGGTGAGTTTCTCCCAGTAGATTCACTGTGCACACTTGAGCAGCCTGCTCATAGTCCCTAAGGATCTTTGCAGCTTTCATAGATATTTGTGTGGCCAATCAAAGTCAGTAAGGTTTATGCTTTAGATTAACCCCAGCCTTCCTACCAGTCATGATAGTTCCTCACAGGGAATATATGTGTTTGGGAAGATACAGTAAAAGTACATCAAGGACATGTATGTTACAGAACTGTTGAGTTATGCAAAGAAAATCACGTGCTATGGCTTTGAATGGTGCTGAGGGCATTATCCGTAATAATGAAAAAGTCCTTGGTGATGCATATCTTTGTCCTGAGACTTGAATTGTAAAGAGACAGCTATCAGATCTGGGGACAGAAATTCCACTCTGAGGGAAAAGAAGATAACTTTTTTCTAATCAACACTTAGTTTCACATGCATCACCCTGAACACTGAGATTGAAGGGGAAACTAATCCTGTTCTCTTTTTCTTAGTCAACAGAAGCTTTTAGAAGAAACAAAACAAAGCAGAGCAAAGAGGCAGAGAAGTCCAGCCTGGGAGACCTTTGTGGAATGAGTGAGTAAGTGTGTGTGTGTGTGTGTGTGTGTGTGTGTGTGTGTGTGTATGTGTGTATGTGTGTGAGATGCTGAGAAAGGTTTAACCGCTCCCACTCTCACCCCGGGTATTGGATACATGCAATCTGCGTTACAGATCAACAGGTAAGTATAAACGAATTTTCCTACTAGAAGTACATTTATTAAGAATAGGTTTTGTGAAAAATCTGAAAAAGTCTTAAAATGATTTTTTAATTGTGTGGAGGAATGTACTTATGCGCACAGCTGCGCACAGGGACAGGAGAAGGTGTTGGATCCCCTGCAGCCAGAGGTCCAGGTGTTTGATGGGTGCTGGGAACAGAACCCAGGTCCTTTATTAGAACAGAGAGCATTTAAACCACATAGACACTTCTCTAGCTCTGTAGGTTACAAAAGATTAGACTAGTTTTAGTAAATGGAAACCTAGGTCCTCCTTAATGATGAACCCAAAATAGCTCTATCGTAGATCTTGATGTGCACTCGCCAGGAGAATAAGAGGCACACTGACGGGCCTGTGTGAGCATGGTCTGGCTCAGACATGTTCCCGTTAATCAGGGATCGATCTGGGTGATCGGGATGGCAGGCAGGTGCTGCTTTTTCTCCTCTCCACTCCACATGAGTCCCATCCTTGTCAAAAAGGAGACAAAGGAGGAACATTCTTCAGGGAGGGGTGAAGGGCTAGCAGTGCTTCCCTATTAGAACCTCCCAACAGGCTTGCAGTATTTATTTCAAGAGAATGTAGCTTGGTTTTCAGGAACCTGGGCACATCTAAATGAGCCACTATATGTGGCAGTGTGCCTTTAAATAAACAAATACGCAAACAAACATCTTAGTGCTCAGAAAAGACATTTTACTAATTCTGCAGTTTGAAGCCTTTTGGGATAGGAAAAGATTCTGTAGTTAAGGCTTTGTACAGAGAGACATGCCATTAATCTCTGATAGATTTATAATATGTAATAGATTATAAATCACTCTAAAACTCTGTTTGTGCTTAATATAGTGATCATGAACTTGAGTGACCACAGAACACTTCTCAATTTCTCTATGTGTTGAGAGAAATTTCTGTGGAAATTAGAGTTTTAAGGTAAAAATTACAAAGACTGTAATTTAAGTCATCGTGAGATGAGGGTCAGTTTAACCTTACATATCCATTCGGTAGAGCATAGTAATTGTTGGAGACATTACAAGATCTTTTCTAGTTATTTTACTTTCTAGTTAGTTACTTTCATTATTTTGATTAATGTATCAAGACCATAGTCAAGGCCTTGGAAATCTTAAATGTATTGTCAAAGCAGACTTAACCGTTGGTGGGAGGGGAGTGGTAGAGGGCTGAGAACTGACTAATCCAACACAAATGACATACTCATTTCATAAACATTCTGCTGTCCACACACTGGACAGCACCTGACCTCAGATAGGTTTGTGCGCTACCGAGAGGGGATATTTCATTGGTTACAGTGGGAAGTCCCTCATTGGTGGTTAGTTAGCAGCATCTAATTAGCATAGTCTCTCAGCTAGTAGTTTCTGATTGGTTAAGATTACATTGAGTTGGACTCAGTTGCTTCTAAAGGAACATGAGACACTAGAACTATGCTCTATAGTTTTTTTGTCAACATGACACAACCTAGAGTCATCTGAGAGGAGGGAGCCTCGGTGTTTAAAAAAAAATGCCTCCAAGATTGGGTTGTTGGTAGGCCTATAGGACATTTTCTTAATTAGTGATTGAAGGGGAAGGCCCCAGACTGTTGTGGTTCTTGCCATCCCTGGGATGATGGTCTTGGGTTCTATAAGAAAGTGGGTTGAACAAGCCACATAGAGCAAGCCAGTAAGCAGCACCCTTCCATGGCCTCTGCATCAGCTCCTGCTTCCTGACCTGCTTGAGTTCCAGTCCTGACTTCCTCTGATGATGAACAGTGATATGGAAGTGTAAGTCAAGTAAACCCTTTCTTTCCCACACTGCTTTGGTCATGGTGTTTTATCATAGCCATAGTAACCTTAATTTAAACAAGGTGGTACCCGGAATGTGGGAGATGGCTGTGACAGACCTTTCCATGTTTTTGGGAGGACCGTGGAAGGACTTTGGAACTTTGGGCTAGAAGAGCCATTGAGTGTTGAGAGCTCTGAGAACTGTTATGAAGGATCTTGGAAGATAAGAATGTTGAGATCACTGTAGACAATGGAGGCCTGGCTTGTGAAGGTTCAGAAGGAAGCAAAGACTCTACCAGGCTATTTATGTGAAAAACCTGTGGTATCAGGTCAGCTGGGGCTGAAGAGTCAGCCACAATTAAGAAGAGCCTGGCACCACTGAAATGAGACCTTTGAGTTACTGGGCAATTGATGCTGCTTAGATGGTGCTGAAAAGTTAGCAGTGATTAAAAAGAGAGCAGATTATTGTGTCGAATTCTTCTGGGAAGTGTTTTCTGTTTCCTGAGAGTCAGCACATATAAGCTGAGTTCCAGAGGTGGCTAAGATTGTACCTCATGCTGGCATCCGAGCTTGGTAGTTAAGAGTCACCCAGGTAGAACTGGTTTTGAGGCATGAAGGGGTCATGACGAGCAGCTGATGCTTGTATATTGCATTGTAGGGCTGGAGTTCCTGAGAAAAGCCCAGGAGAGGCCACTGGTGAAAGTGCAGCCCAGTTACAGCAAGAGACCCCAGCAGTTTGGAGATGCCAGTACCATTGGACGACCACCGAGAACAGCAGCAGCAGTGGACTGGAGGCGGAGCCCAAAGTACAAGTCGTGTGTGTGTGTGTGTGTGTGTGTGTGTGTGTGTGTGTGTGTTGCAGAGTGTAGAGCTGGAGAAGGGGTCCCGGCCCCTGGAGGAGCCCAGATTGTGAGTGCATCCCAGATAATCGGACATTGAGTTGTTTATAGTATTGGAGTAAACTATTTTGTGTTTTGTTAAGAACCCACAGTTGAAAGGCTTTGAATTTTTTTGGGCCATTTTAGAGGGACTCAACTTTTTTTTTTTTTTTTTTTTTTTTTAGATTTATTTACTTTGTGTATATGAGTACACTGTCGCTGTCTTCAGACACACCAGAAGAGGGCATCAGATCCCATTACAGATGGTTGTGAGCCACCATGTGGTTGCTGGGAATTGAACTCAGTACCTCTGGAAGAACAGTCAGTGCTCTTAACTTCTGAGCCATCTCTCTAGTCCTGAGGGACTCAACTTTTAATGTGTTTGAATTAGAAAAAAAACTTTGGGATTTTAAAAAGCTATTTACATTTTGAGATCTCAGGGATGAATGAGAAAGGAAAGGTTTTGTTTTAACAGTGATGTTTTTGTCAAGTTGACAATGGGTCAGTTGTGCTGAAGTTTTATGAATTTATGAAGATTCCTGTAAGTCATAGTCTTAGTGATAGAAGGGAGAGGGACCAGCTCAATGTGCATTGTGCCAGCTGGGGGTTGGTAGTCCTGGGTTCTATTAGAAAGCATACTGAGTAAGCCAAGGGGAACAAGCCAGTAAGCACCAGCCCTCCCTGGCCTCTGGGTCAGCTCCTGCCTCCAGGTTTCTGCTCTGTTTGAGTTCCTGTCTTGATTGTCTTCAGTGAAGCACAGTGATGTGGAAGTGTGGGCCAAATAAGGCTTCCTTCCTAGGCTGCTGTGATCATGGTGCATCACAGCAATAGTAAATGTAAGACAAGAGCCGTCTACGCCTGAAGGCCTCCCAGTGACATAGGATAGAATTGACCTGTTACTGTATATTTTACAGTGGTTCGTGCTACTCAAGACTCTAGATGACTGGTTCTCAACTGCGTGGGTGGTGGTTGAACGACCCTTCCATAGGACTCCCCCAAGACCACCAGAAAACACAGGTATTTACAGAATGATTAATAACAGTAGCAAAGTTACATTATGAAGCAGCAATGAAAATAATGTTATGACTGGAGGTCACCACAACATGAAGAACTGTGTTAAAGGGTGGTGTGTTAGGGAGACCGCGAACCACTGCGCTAGATGAAGACGCCAAAATAAATTTGAATGTGTAAGCATTTTATTAGACGGAAAAAGTATCTGTGAAAAAATAGTAAACAGCTCTGAAACAGTCCAGAGATGAAAAAAGGGGGGTGGGAGGGTGGTACTTAAAGGGAGATGGTTACATATATCACAGTGAGTGAATAATGCAGAAAAAGAAAGATAGTGTCTGTGTAAGGTCTCTGGGAAGTGCAGCAAGTCCTGAATCCCCAGTCCCCCAATGTTTTACAGCTCCCCAAAACAAACTTATCTGCATAGATCCGTTATCTTATGTGAGAGCAGCCCTTGAGAACCACAGCACAAGCACAGTGAGATCTCAGAGCCCAGTGTATATGGCTCTTAGTCTATTACCCTCCTTGTTTAAGATCAAAGAGGGACTTTTCTTTGGTCAGCACACAGCATTCTAAGGTTGTAATGTGTATAAATGTCTCTGTAAATCTTTGTTTTTTTTTTTTTTTGACACAGGGTTTCTCTGTATAGCCCTGGCTATCCTGGAACTCACTCTGTAGACCAGGCTGGCCTTGAACTCAGAAATCTGCCTGCCTCTTCCTCCCAAGTGCTGGGATTAAAGGTGTGCGCCACCACTGCCGTCTATCTGTAAATCTTAAATACAAATCAAACAGGGCCCAAGTTTCAGTATTTCTGATATGCTTTTTTGGGTGAGATGATGTTCTTGGGGCATGGAGGGCCTGGAGAGCTGGCTCAGCAGTTAGGAACATTTGCTGTCCTTGCAGAGGACCAGGTTCCGTCTCTAGCATCCTCATGGTAGCTCACAGCCAGCTAAAACTCCAGTTCCACAGCAGCTCTGCCCTCCTGTAGGCATGTGGTATACATGTATTAACACACATCTATACATAGACAAATATATAAAAAAGTCACATTTTTAGAAGGGCATAGAGTTTGAAGAGTTCTCCACAAACCCTCTAAATGGGTTCCCGGAGCACTCTTTCTGACTTTAATGCTGTTTCAGTGTTGTGCTACCCAGCTGTGTTGCAGTGGCGTCAGCACAATTTCAGGCTCTGTCTCATGTCAATGATTTTCAGCCCCTTGCCATTAGTAACCACAGCTATGAACTCCTTGTTCCAATACTTGCATGTCCCTTGTTGAGGTCAACAAAGCTGAAAGGAGTTGACTGTCTAACGGGTGTGTTGGCATCAGGCGTGGAGATTCGGTGTGGAGTTTCCCAGCTAGTTTTTGGTCTTACTTTGTTCCAGTATTTCCTCACTATGCTCCTTCCCTCTGTTTTGGAATGGTAATGTATATACTGTGCCATTGTGTGTGGGAAGTATGTGATCTGCTCTTTGATATTGATTTTTCAGGGGGTTACAGTTAAGGGATTGCCTTGAGTCTCAGAGTTTGAACTTTAAACAGTATCGCGACTGCAATAGACTATGAGGACTTTTGAGGTTAGACTGTATCCATTTTTGCATTGTGAAATAGCTACAAGCCCATGCGGACTAGGGAGTGGAATGTGGTGGTCTGAATAAAAATGTCCCCTTATGCCGGGCAGTGGTGGCTCACGCCTTTAATCCCAGCACTTGGGGGCAGAGGCAGGTGGATTTCTGAGTTCAAGGCCAACCTGGTCTACAGAGTGAGTTCCAGGACAGCCAGGGCTACACAGAGAAACCCTGTCTTGAAAAACCAAACCAAAGCAAACCAAAACAAAAAATGTCCCCTTATAGGCTCCATATATTTGAATGGTTAGTTATCAGGGAGTGCACTACTTGACAAGAATTAGGAGTTGTGGCCTTCTTGGAGGAAATGTCACTGGGGTAGACTTTGAGGGTTTAAAAGCTGAAGCCAGGCCCAGTGGCTCTCTCTTCTGAATCCAACTGATCTAGATATAGAGCTCTTAGCTGTTCTTCTCCATGATGATACGAGGCTCAACCTCTGAAACAGTTTTGGTGCAGCTGTTCTTTTTTGTTTTGTCTTATTTAACACAGTATATGATGTCTGTTCCTCTTTTTTTATTTAAATTTTTATTTTTCAAAATTTTAAACATGAGTAGACTATCTCCACCCCTATCTTTCCCCTCTTTAATCCCTTCTATGTTTCTTCCCCCAATTCCCTCTCAAATTCATAACCCATAAAACCTAGAGATTCCATTTTGTTTTGTTCATATGCACACATGTTCAGGGCTGATCACGTGGGACTGGATAACATATCAGGGACCTTGTCCTGGAGAAAACTGATTCTCTCTGTCAGTAACCATTGACTGCAGGTATTTTTTTCAACTAGGGGTGGGGGCTTGTGAACTTTTCTCCATCTATAGTGAGAATATCTCTTACTTAGAGTATTATTACACTTTTGTAAATATTTTGAGATTATAATAGAATTATATCATTTCCTTCTTCCTTTTCCTTGCTTCAAAACCTTTCATGTTAACCCATATGCCCCCCTCCCATACAATTTCAAATTCGTGGCCTTTTTCTTTTCTGATGATGTTTTGAATTCCCTCAGTTTCTGTTGTTATATCTCCCTTTTCATTTCTGATTTTGTTAATTTGGATACTGTTTCTGTGCCCTCTGGTTAGTTTGGCTAAGAGTTTATCTATCTTGTTGATTTTCTCAAAGAACAGCTCCTGGTTTTGTTGATTCTTTGTATAGTTCTTTTTATTTCTACTTGGTTGATTTCAGCCCTGAGTTTGATTATTTCCTGCCTTCTACTCCTCTTGGGTGCATTAGCTTCCTTTTGTTCTAGAGCTTTCAGGTGTGCTGTTAAGCAGCTAGTGTATGCTCTCTCCAGTTTCTTTTTGGAGGCACTCAGAGCTATGAGCTTTTGTCTTAGCACTGCTTTCATTGTGTCCCAAAAGTTTGGGTATGTTGTACCCTTATTTTCATTAAATTCTAAAAAGACTTTAATTTCTTTCTTTATTTCTTCCTTGACCAAGTTATCATTGAGTAGAGCTTGTTCAGCTTCCATGTGTATGTGGGCTTTCTGTTGTTTTTGTTGCTATTGAAGACCAGCTTTAGTCCGTGGTGATCTGATAGGATGCATGGGATTATTTCAGTCTTCTTATATCTGTTGGGAACTGTTTTGTGACTGATTTATATGGTCAGTTTTGGAGAAAGTGCCATGAGGTGCTGAGAAGAAGGTATATTCTTTTGATTTAGGATGAAATCTTCTGTAGATATCTGTTAAATCTATTAGGACTATAACTTCTGTTAGTTTCACTGTGTCTCTGTTTAGTTTGTGTTTCCATGATCTGTCCATTGATGTGAGTGGAGTGTTGAAGTCTCCTACTATTATTGTGTGAGGCGCAATGTGTGCTTTGAGCTTTAGTAAAGTTTCTTTTATGAATGTGGGTGCCCTTCCATTTGGAGCATACATGTTCAGAATTGAAAGTTCTTGGTAGATTTTTTCCTTTGATGAGTATGAAGTGTCCTTCCTTATCCTTTTTGATGACTTTTGGTTGAAAGTCGATTTTATCCGATATTAGAATGGCTACTCCAGCTTGTTTCTTGGGACCATTTGCTTGGAAATTGTTTTCCAGCCCTTTACTCTGAGGTAGTGTTTGTCTTTGACCCTGAGGTGCATTTCTTGTATGCAGCAAAATGCTGGGTCCTGTTTACGTATCCAGTCTGTTAGTCTATGGCTTTTTATTGGGGAATTGAGTCCACTGGTGTTAAGACATATTAAAGAATAGTGATTGTTGCTTCCTGTTATTTTTGATGTTATTTTTATGTTTGTGTGGATATCTTCTTTTGGTTTTGTTGAAAGAAGATTACTTTCTTGCTTTTTCTAAGGTGTAGTTTTCCTCCTTGTGTTGGCGTTTGTGGAAACACATTGGATTTGTGGAAAGATACTGTGTAAATTTGGTTTTGTCATGGAATATCTTGTTTTTTCCATCTATGGTAATTGAGAGTTTTGCTGGATATAGTAGTCTGGGCTGGCATTTGTGTTTTCTTAGGGTCTGTATGAGATCTGCCAGGATCTTGTAGCTTTCATGGTCTCTGGTGAGAAGTCTGGTGTAATTCAGATAGGTCTGCTTTTATATGTTACTTGACATTTTTCCCTTACTGCTTTTAATATTCTTTCTTTGTTTTGTGCATTTGGTGTTTTGACTATTATGTGATAGGAGGAATTTCTTTTCTGGTCCAGTCTATTTGGAGTTCTGTAGGCTTCTTGTATGTTTATGTGCATCTCTTTTTTAGGTTAGGCAAGTTTTCTTCTATAATTTTGTTGAAGATATTTACTGGCCCTTTAAGTTGGGAATCTTCACTCTCTTCTATACCTATTATCCTTAGGTTTGGTCTTCTCATTGTGTCCTGGATTTCCTGGATGTTTTGTGTTAGGAGCTTTTTGCATTTTGCATTTTCTTTGACTGTTTTGTCAATGTTTTCTATGGTATCTTCAGCACCCGAGATTCTCTCTTCTATATCTTGTATTCTGTTGGTGATGCTTGCATCTATGACTCCTGATCTCTTTCCTAGGTTCTAACTCCCAGGTTGTCTCCCTTTGTGATTTCTTTATTGTTTCTATTTCTAGTTTTAGATCCTGGATGGTTTTGTTCAATTCCTTCACCTGTTTGGTTGTGTTTTCCTGTATTTCTTTAAGGAAGTTATTTATGTCCTTCTTAAAGTCTTCTATTATCATCATGAGATGTGATTTTAAATCAGAGTCTTGCTTTTCTGGTGTGTTGGGGTATCCAGGGCTCGCCGTGGTGGGAGAGCTGGGTTCTGATGATGCCAAGCAGCCTTGGTTTCTGTTGCTTATGTTCTTGCCCTTGCCTTTTGCCATCAGGTTATCTCTGGTGTTAGCTGGTCTTGCTGTCTGACTGTGGCTTGTCCCTCCTGCAAGCCTCTGTGTCAGTACTCCTGGAAGACCAGTTCTCTCTGGGAGGAATTTGGGGTTGGAGAGCTGTGGTACAGGGTCAGCTCAGGGGTGCAGACAGAAACCAGAGGGATCCTGTCCTTGGCTGTTCCTTGGTTCCTGTGTCCTGATGGCTCTGGGTGGGTCCCTCTTGGGCCAGGAATTTGAACAGAAGTGATGGTCTTACCTGTGCTCCAGGTGTGTCAGCATTTCTAGGAGACCAGCTCTTTCCTAGTGGCATTTGGGTATGGAGGGCTGTGTGTGGCATGGGATCAGCTCCGGGCGCTGTGGCACAGGGTCAGCTCCGGGTGCAGATGGAAACAGGAAGTCTCCTCTCACAGGCAGCTCTTCAGTTCCTGTGTCCTGAGGATTCCAGGTGAGTTTCTCTGAGCAGCAGTGGTGATCTTACCTAAGCTCACAGGCTTGTCCACACTCCTGGGAGGCTAGCTCTCTCCCCGTGGTATTTGAGTTTGGAGTGCTGTGGCACAGGATCAGCTCTGGGAGCATAGGGAAACTGGAAGGCTCCTGATATTTGTTTCTCAATCTTAAGCAAAAAGATTTAGGCTACTCCTAACAATGCCAGAGTCCAAAGTCCTTCGTCCTGACATGTTCAGGTACAGTCAGCCATTGTCTTTGATGGAGTTGGCTGTGCGCACCTTAGGACTTCTGTGCTCCCACTTTAAACACACGGCTGTCAATTTATGTTAAAACAGATCACCTGTCCTTGACTCTAGCCATACCTTAGTTCAATTTCCTTCAAGTATCTATTGTGTAAAATAACAGCATTTGTGTTTTTCTGAAGGTATAGAGTCCTTGAAATGACCTAAATGAAACTTTTGTAGCTGAAACTTTGGGAGATGACTTTGGAGAGGTGGCTATAAATGTCCCTGGTGAGCTAAAGTGTTTAAGCAGGGACATGAAAGCTGGGGATAGCCCAGGGCTTCCAGGAGAGAAAGACAAGGTCAGAATAAGCACATGGGATGAGTCCAGCTGGCGTCAGAAACTAGGAAGGTGGATAAGAAGTTAACCTGAGCCATGCTAGTGAATGAGTCGTCAGGACTTGTCAGCTTGTTATACGGAGGGGAGAAAAAGAGCAACATGTTATTCCTCAAGTTTTAAGCTTAAGGCAATGTTTAAGGTTTTCAAAGTGGCCAAGTATTGAGTCGGAAAGGTTAGGAGTAGTACTAAGATTGAAAACAGCTATTCAGATTGACTTTATATACATTAAGGGGAGATCCTACACTCATGCGAGTAAGCAGGTGTAGACATCAGCAGACCCAGGCCGACGGATCCCGCCTGTGTCTAAGGTTGTCTTCAGAACCTTGAAAGCCTTTGCTTAGGCCTTTGCTTGAAGTATTTTTTTCAAATAATTATTTACAGATTTTTTTCTAGTACACTTTCCAAAATGTAGGTTGTCTTTAGTAATTGTTTAGTTCCTTTTCCCAAAGTATGTCCTTCAGTCTGGTGCCTTATTTAGGATTCTCTGTATTGGTCACATTGTTAAACAGGCCTGAAAAAATGAGGAAGGTTTTATTTGAATGTTTTGTATTCCTCTATTCCCCTCAGCACAAAAATCATTTCTGTTTACAATCTGAGTTCAAGAAAAGACTTAAAGATTGCATCTGTCAGGAAGCCAGCCTTGATAGGGAGCATGGTACTGGGTTGCTGCTGAGATACTGTGACATGCTGTGTTTTATTTAGAAGGTCAAGGACTGTTTTGTGTATATGTGGCACTGAGGAATTAACTCAAGTGCCCTTTGCCTGCAAGGCAAGTGCTCTACCATTGAATGAACACCCCAGTTCTCTGTGTGTTGGTTTTCCAGCCCTTGAGGATCCATTTTGGTGAGGTAGAGTCCCTGGGTAGACAGAACTTTAGTCAAGCCCATCACTATTGGAACGACATCATTCTTGATAGGATAAAGAACTAGATCCTTCTTGATAGGATAAAACTTTTGAGCGAGGGTGGGTGCCTTTGTTGGGCTATGCCAAGGTGTACCCTTGAGAAATTATGCTATTCAACAGATCTGGTGTAAGAGGTTTACTGGGAGTGGGGGGAGAGAGAGAGAGGCCAACTGGCAGGGAGACATAGAGAGGAAAAGGGGGAGACACAGGAGAGAATGCAGAGGGAGAAGAGAGAAACACAGACGACAACAGAGAATGGGGGAGCAGGGACAGAGAGAAAGATCTATGGTAGCTGAGAGCCCTTGTATCCTCAGCTAGGTCCCTAAGAGGAGGCCAGTGGGACTGCCTGTACACTAACAATTCTAATTTGCATTCACACAACAGTTTGCTGAAGAAATATTTCCACAGCTTTGAAAAAAGATTTACGGTTCAAATTACTATTTTATGCAATGGCTATCATAAGCCGTAAAGATATGTATATGGTCCATTTTCACAGTTGACTTAATTTTGTTTCACTATATATAGCCTCGTTTAGCCTGGAACTCACTGTATAGACTAGGCCGGCCTCACACTCAGAAATCCTCCTGTCTCTGCCTCCTGGGATAAAAGATGTGTGTCACCCCTACCATTTACAGTTCAACTTCGTATTATTATTATTATTATTATTATTATTATTATTATTATTATTTTATTAGATATTTTATTTATCTACATTTCAAATGTTATTCCCTTTCCTGGTTTCCCTCTGCAAACCTCCATCTCATTCCCCTTCCCCTGCTTCTGTGAGGGTGCTCCCCCACCCACTCTCACCTCACCTCCCTAGCATTCCCCTACATTGGGGCATCTATGGAGCCTTCATAGGACCAAGGGCCTCCTCTCCCAGTGTTGCCAGGCAAGTCCATTCTCTACTTCACGTGCAGCTGGAACCATGGGTCCCTCCATGTGTACTCTTTGATTGGTGGTTTAGTCCCTGGGAGCTCTTGGGGTACGGTTGGTTGATATTGTTATTCGTCCTTCGGTCCTTTCTCTAACTCCTCCATTGGGGTCCCCATGCTCAGTCCAATGGTTGGCTGTGAGCATCCGAATCTGTATTGGTCAGGCTCTGACAGAGCCTCTCAAGAGAAAGCTATATGAGGCTCCTGTCAGCAAGCACTTCTTGGTATCAGCAATAGTGTCTGGGTTTGGTGAGTGTATATGGGATGGATCCCCGGGTGGAGAAAGTCTCTGGATGGCCTTTCCTTCAGTCTCTGCTCCACTCTTTGTCCCTGTATTTCCTTTAGACAGGAGCTATTCTGGTTTAAAATTTTGGAGATAGCTGGGCGTGGTGGCATACGCCTTTAATCCCAGCACTCGGGAGGCAGAGGCAGGTGGATTTCTGAGTTCGAGGCCAGCCTGGTCTACAGAGTGAGTTCCAGGACAGCCAGGGCTACACAGAGAAACCCTGTCTCAAAAAACCAAAAAACCAAAAAACCAAAAAAAAAAAAAAAAAAAAATTGGAGATGAGTGGTTGGCCCCATCCCTCAACCAGGGGCCGTGCCTATCCACTGGATATGGTTTTACAGGTTCTCTCTCCCCTTTGTTGGGTATTTTGACTAAAGCCCTCCCTGTAAGGTCCTGGGAACCTCTTGGGTCCCTAGCATAACTTTCTAGTTGCTACCCCCAGTTCTCCACCCTCCACTGCTACATACCTACTTTCAGATTCCTGACTCTCTGTGCTTCATCCCCACTCTTCCCACACCTCATCCTGCCCCTCCCTTTTCCCCTCCTCCTCTCTTCTTCCCAAGTCCCTCCCACCCTCCACCTGCCATGATTATTTTGTTCCACCTTCTAAGTAGGACTGAAGCATCCACCCTTTGGTCTTCCTTCTTCTTGAACTTCATATAATCTGTGAGTTGTATCGTGGCTATTCTGAGCTTTTTGCCTAATATCTACTTATCAGTGAGTACATACCATGTGTGACATTTTGTGACTGGGTTACCTCAGGATATTTTCTAGTTCCTTCCATTTGCCTGCAAATTTCATGAAGTCATTGTTTTTTTTTTTTTAAATTTTGTAATTATATTTATGTACAGAAAACTTAGTGTACATTTAACCCAGTTTAGTGGTGAGTTCTTTAGCCTTTGCCTTTTCCAGCCTGGCAATGCGAGCCACAGACTTGGGGCCCAGGATGTTGCCTCCCCAATGGTGGCAAATCTCATCGTATCTGTCATTATAATTGGTCCTACTATCTTCCATGAGCTTAGCCAGAGCACCCTTGTCTTCCGAGTTAACCTGTGTGAAGGCAACAGTGGGACATGTCTTCCTGTGGACCAGGCACCCAGCCTGACCTTTCCCTTGATGATGCAGTAAGGCACCCCCATCTTTCAACACAGGGCAGGCAGGAAAACCACCAGCTCAATGAGGTCTATATCATGGGTGATCACCACCAGCTGAGCCTTCTTGTTCTCCACCAAGGTGGTGACGGTATTGACTCCTGCTCAGAGGACAGGCGGTCTCTTAGTTGGAATGTCCCCTCTGCCAGCAGCTTTCTTCTCAGCACAGGCCAGTAGCCTTTGCTTCTTCTCCTGCTTTGTCTCTGGCTGTCCTTGTGGGCAAGCTTAAGCAGCTGAGTAGCTGTTTGCCTGTCCAGGGCCTGGGTGAACTGGTTTAATGGCAGGAGGCACTTTGAGCCATCTTTATAGAGGATGGCTTTTGGCTTTTGCTGCTGCAGCCTGATGTAGCGGGGCCATTTGACGAAGCACGTGAGATCTCTTTTATGCTGGATGTCCTGCCCAATGCCGAAGTTCTAGGGCCTTTTCTCAAACAAAGGATTGACCACCTTTTTGGCCTCTTGTTTTGACGGTGGTGGGGGCTGGGGCCACCTTCTTCTCCTTGGCCTTCTTTTCTTTGGGCACCTTGCTTGGCTGGGGGAGAGAGCAAAGTCATTGTTTTTAATAGCTGAGTAGTACTCCATTGTGTAAATGTACCACATTTTCTGTATCCATTCCTCTGCTGAGGGACATCTGGGTTGTTTCCAGCTTCCAGCTATTATAAATAAGGCTGCCTTAAACATAGTGGAGGGGAACATCTTTTGGGTATATGCCCAGGAGTGGTATAGCTGAGTCCTGAGCTAGTACTATGTCCAATTTTCTGAGGAACCGCCAGACTGATTTCCAGAGTGGTTGTACCAGCTTGCAATCCCAACAACAATGGAGGAATGTTGCCCTTTCTCCACATTCTTGCCTGCATCTGCTCTCACCTGAGTTTTTGATCTTAGCCATTCTGACTGGTGTGAGGTGGAATCAAGGTCACTTTGATTTGTATTTCCCTGATGGCTAAGTATACAAAGAATCAACAAAACCAGGAGCTCTTTCTTTGAGAAAACCAACAAGATAGATAAACCCTTAGCCAGACTAACCAGAGGGCAGAGACACAGTATCCAAATTGACAAAATCAGAAATGAAAAGGGAGACATAACAACAGAAACTGAGGAAATTCAAAAAATCATCAGATCCTACTACAAAAGCCTATACTCAACAAAACTGGAAAATCTGGATGAAATGAACAATTTTCTAGACAGATACCAGGTCCCAAAGTTAAATCAGGATCAGATAAACCATCTAAACAGTCCCATAACCCTTAAAGAAATGGAAACTATCATTAAAAGTCTCCCAACCAAAAAATAGCCCAGCAACAGATGTGTGTTTAGTGGAGATTTCTATCAGACCTTCAAAGAAGACCTAATACCAATACTCTCCAAACTATTCCACAAAATAGAAACAGAAGGAACACTGCCCAGTTCATTCTGTGAAGCCACAATTACACTTATACCTAAACCTCACAAAGACCCAAAAAAGAAAGAGAACTTCGGACCAATTTCCTTTATGAGTATTGATGCAAAAATACTCAATAAAATTCTCAAAAACTGAATCCAAGAACACATCAAAATGATCATTCATCACGATCAAGTGGGCTTCATTCTAGGGATGAATATATATTGAACAGGACATTCTATATACGGAAATCCATCAACATAATCCACTATATAAACAAATTCAAAGAAAAATATCACATGATCATCTCATTAGATGCTGAAAAAGTATTTGACAAAATTCAACACCCATTCATGTTAAAAGTCTTGGAAAGATCAGGAATTCAAGGTCCATACTTAAACATACTAAAAGCAATATACAGCAAACCAGTAGCCAACATCAAATTAAATGGAGAGAAACTTGAAGCAATCCCACTAAAATCAGGGACAAGACAAGGCTGCCCACTCTCTCCCTATCTATTCAATATAGTACTTGAAGTTCTAGTCAGAGCAATTAGACAACAAAAGAAGGTCAAAGGAATACAAATTGGAAACGAAGAAGTCAAAATATCACTATTTCCAGATGGTATGATAGTATACTTAAATGACCCCAAGAATTCCACCAGAAAACTCCTACAGCTGATAACTTCAGCAAAGTGGCTGTATATAAAGTTAACTCAAAGAAATCAGTAGCCTTTCTCTACTCAAAGGATAAATTGGCTGAGAAATAAATTAGGGAAACAACACCCTTCACAATAGTCACAAATAATATAAAATATCTTGGTGTGACTCTAACCAAGCAAGTGAAAGATCTGTATGACAAGAACTTCAAGTCTCTGAAGAAAGAAATCAAAGAAGACCTCAGAAGATGGAAAGATCTCCCATTCTCATGGATTGGCAGGATTAATATAGTAAAAATGGCTATTTTACTGAAAGCAATCTATAGATTCAATACAATCCACATCAAAATTCCAACTCAGTTCTTCATAGAGTTAGAGCAATTTGCAGATTCATGTGGAATAACAAAAAACCCAGGATAGAGAAAACTATTTTCAACAATGAAAGAACTTCTGGGAGAATCACCATCCATGACTTAAAGCTGTACGACAGAGCAATAGTGATAAAAACTGCATTGTATTGGTACAATGACAGGCGGGTGGATCAATGGAACATAATTGAAGACCCATAAATTAACCTACACAACTCTGGTCACTTGACCTTTGACAAAGGAGCTAAAACCATCCAGTGGAAAAAAGACAGCATCTTCAACAAATGATGCTGGTTCAACTGGAAGTCAGCATGTAGAAGAATGCACATCAATCCATTCTTATCTCCAATTGGATCAAGGACCTCCACATAAAATTAGATACACTGAATCTAATAGAAGAGAAAGTGGGGAAAGTCTTGAACACATGGGCACAGGGGAAACGTTCCTGAACAGAACACCAATGGTGCAGGCTCTAAGAACAACAGTTCAATTTTTTAAATGAAGTGCTCAACATTTGGGTTTGCATGCTAGTGTGGGGTGCAATAAGAGTTTTGTAAATATGGGTTCAATTAAGAGCTTCAGGCAGTTTAGCAGCGCACACTTCCTTATCCAAGGAAAGTTTGAAGGGCATCAAAACTGTCATCATTACTGATGATGGAAGAGATTAATGATACAGTGTTGTGGAGATTTATATGTGAAAAAGAGGTGGCAGGAGACAAACACATTTTTTTGAACAAAATAATTATCTGGACTGAATGCTTCTGCAGACCAGAATTCATAACCGATGCTGTAAAAAGCAGCATTAAATTCAGAATGACACCATCTAATTCAGAATTCTTTGCACAACGGATTAATGAACTAGGTCTACACTAATTGTAATAACTAGTGTGGGAAAAATGTACCCAAACACAAAGTTGTCTCACTGGAGAACAGTGAAAAAATAAGTCTTCTCACATGTTTCAACCTGCTCCAGTTCTCGTTCTTTTTGTAAATGAAACCATACACCCAAATCTATCTAGATGGCTTCAAAAATATTTAAAAAACAAAACAAACAATCTACACAAATGAATACTCTGCCCTGAAGGATGAGTATGAGAGTTCCCATTTGGTATGCTCCAATCCACACTCTCCCATGGCTTCTGATGGCGCTGAAGTCTCAGTGGGGCTTGAGAAAGGCCCTAGGCCCATGACTTGACAAAATACAGATCCCAGAGGAAGCCCAGCAACAGCTTGGGCAAACAGGCTTCTTCCACGTCACTCTGTAGCTTGGATACGCCGCCCACACGCTGGGTTGTTGACCCGGAAGCAGTTTGCGAAGTGGGTGGTGTTGGGCTATCAGTTCCGGTGCATTGCAATTGCAGTCATTTGCTGCTCGTCAGTCGTCTTTCAGACTTGGGCATTCAGAGGTGGTCTAGCTGGTCCAGAGCACCATGGCTGAAGAGGAATCTGACAGCGACCTGAGGCAGGTAAGGTCCCACCAGGGGTCATCCTTTCCCTGCCTTTCAATTTGATTCTTTTTGTTTTCGATTTTTGAGACAGTGCTTCTACATATCCGTGGTTATTCTGGGGTCACTGTTTTGGGCTGGCTTCGGACTAATAGAGATCTGCCTGTTGCTTCCAGTATGCTGGTATTAAAGGCATGGGCTTCCAAATCTGGCCTCCATTATTTATTAATTGTAAACTAAAATAAGTTCTTGGTTTGAGATGGTTACCAAAAAGAAAAAAGCTACTGTTCTCAAATTAACAATAACAAAAGAGAATCTAAAAAAACATTTGCTAGGAACTTATTAGATTATGATGATATGGCGTGGGGCTTTCTGCCTTCTCGTGTGTTTGTGTTTTGGGCTCGTGCAAGGGTGTGTGTTCGTGGATGCGGTGCATATTTCGCTCACACAAGTATGTGTGGGCGTGTATGTGTGTTTGCTTGTTCCCTTCACATGGGTGCGGCCTCTTTCACATCAGGGCGTTTTCTCATCGTGTAAGGCTGCCGCTCGCTTGTGTTGTCACTTAAGCAAGCAGGGCTCGGCCTCAGCATCACACGAGCAGGCCGGGTTCTGCCGCAGCGCTAGCTTTGCCGCATTGTCACATGAACAGGCCCAGCCCACTCGGTTAGGTTCGGCTTGGCTCAGCCTGGCTGCTTAGTCACATGAGCAGGCCCCATTCTGCCGCAGAGCTAGCTTTGCCGCAGTGTCACAAGAGCAGGCCCGGCCCACTCGGCTCTGCTCGGCTGCTGCGTCACACGATCTGGCTCAGCTCGGCTGCGTTGTCACATGAGCAAGCCCAGCTTGGCTGCTGCGTCACAAGAGCAGGCCCAGTTCTGCCGCAGCACTAGCTTTGCCAAATTGTCATATAAGCAGGCCTGGCCCGCTCAGCTGCTGCGTCATAAAAGCAGGCCCAGT